>LXGT01000306.1:0-35781 GCA_001640655.1 Endoconidiophora laricicola | reverse complement strand
GTTATGGAAAGATAGATAATCGAGCTTCTACTCTTAGGGGGGGAGAGCCTTAGCAGGAGGCTTTAAAGCTCTGTCCAGTAACCAATCTGGCGTCGTTTGATTGCGTAGCAATGTAGGTAGACGTAAAATACACACACACACACACACACACACACCACCTTCTCCGCGTCGTATAATCTCCGTGATTCCAGTAGACGTTAACTATTTACAATACATAATGAATCGGAAGAGGGATCCTGAACCTTCTCTTCATGATCAAGATACACCACCATCGAAGAAACTAAAGCAATCCCCAACAAGTATGTGCGAAAATCTCTCTCTGTCATAGCCACGATACCTATATTAGAAATACCTACACATAGATAGATGTACTGACGATTATATATTAAGATCAGAGCTCGTTACTTCAAAACACCAAAATCGACGCCTATGGAAGAAAACAAAGACGTTCGCATGATGATAATGAACCGGCACCTCTCCGTTCTGAGAGCTACCCCGAGGCACCCGTCCCGTCCAACTCGTCCTCCATCAAAGCGCCTGACCCTGCACTAGCCCCAACTTCGACTCAGACTATCAAGCAAGACGAACCGCCACAACTCACCCAGCAAATTGTAAAATCAATCCTCGAGAGCATCACCTTGAGTCCCGACCACTTCAACAAGGGCATAAAACTAGATAGTGCTTCCGAACAGATACTAAGATTACTTTCAGTCAATAATCTGGATGCGACTGATATCCGAGAACAGTTAACCAACTCGTTTCTTACATTGAATGTTGAAGTACCATTCTCGGTGCCCTGTATGATATTATACATAGTTGTCGTGTACTGCTATTCGATATGGCCAGTACAATATTGCTCTTCGTACAAACATAGTATGAACTCAGGCAATTTGCTGTCCTATTTTCAGAAGAAGTACCCGTTGAGTATACTGGATATTGCTGCAATATTGGCCTTACCTGAAGCAACAGAGAAGCTACTCGCGCATGGACTACATGGTGCTGATAACATCTCTCGCACTATATTATTCGCATGCATTGGACTGGACATATTCCGCCCAGAACAAGCCATCATTGCAAATGCCAAAGACATCTACAATGACCGTTTGAACCGCGAGGATGACAGCGAGCGGCGGCTAAGAGCTGTAAATATGCTTGTTGGAAAATTGAAATCTATTTTATCCAACCAGTCTATGTCGAAATCCATGAGCGGTGTCAAGTTCCCTCTTGCGATGAGAATTGGCCAATACTATAGTTGGGAACTAGTTGTGCTTTTGTTTTCTATTCGCGTTGACAATATGGAAACTATGAAGCAAATTCTGGGATCTACGCCCTCGTTCAGTCCACAGTTTCGGATCTGGGTTCAGGATGGAGGAGCTGCGCGCCTGCTAAAGCCAACTACTAGCGGTCATCTTAAGTGTCATGAGAGCGAGCTGAAAAAAGACAAGCTATTGCAAGAATTTGTATATTGGGGCCTCAACAAGATATGCTGCAATGACCAGATATCTCTTTTGAAGCTAACTCGTGAGAACCTCGAAACTTTAGAAACGCTTTGGCTTCTGGCTCAGGATACCTGCCTTGATCGCGAAACTTGGTGTAACGAAAAGTGTAAATTTTCGAATCTGGACGATAACTCATTCTCCGAGTTTACATTACGTATCATCAAAGACCAATTTCCCAACATGTCGACTTATGCGCAAAAGGATGTCATGGCCCATATCATGTGCAAGGACGAGCGATGGGATGCTGATCGCGAGATAAATGGCATACCTCTGTTACATATTGCCGCGGAAAATGACATGCCTGAAAGCGTGGCATTTTCACTGATCTGCCATCAAGTGAAGGATATAGCTATCATGGATAAAAACGGGCTACTGGCGTCTAGCAAATGCCGGACGGCATCTTCCTATCTTGAGATGCGGGCAGCGGGACTGGATCTTCTAAGTCAGGACCAGAAAGGACGCACGATACTGCATCACTTAGTTTTGAACTATGACGCAATAAAGTTCCGCTTTTTCGAGAATGAAGAGATGCTACCGGAGTTGCTTATCATGAGAGATACAGACGGAAATACACCCCTTGATATCGCCCTATTCCGCGTCAAAGACTATATCTTCAAACCTCAGACTTCGAGCACAAGCCGACCAACACCAGACGAGGCATTGTTTGTACTGAAGCTTGTCGTGGTCGTGTTCGACGATGCCACTCGGAGGGAAAGAATGAAGATTGGCGATCTCATCAACAATGCAACGCCGTTATCTCATTGGGTGGTAGAATGGGGCTCTAAACGGTTGCTCGATCAGTTGGAGAGTATCTGGGGCAAACATCAACGTTATGCGCAGACTAAGGCGTCTGGTGACCCTAACGAGGTCGTGCTAGGAATGGCATACGACAGACATGATCTAATTACAGGCATTGACAAATTCTGCTTGAATTACTTTGACCAGGCCCTAGATGGTAGTCCCAGCGCATGGCATCGTTTGCATCCAGGCGTCGACAGACAGATAGTGGTAGCTATGAGAACTTGTGTCTCTAGCCCCCAAAATAAACGATATCTCCATGATGAGGCAAATGTAATCATTGGAGGTATTGTTGATAATATTGCACTTCTTTCGGAAACTGATGACGAGACTGCACTAGCTATCCAAGTTGTCCCTGGTGCAACCTCTATGCACCCGTCATGCTTCCCGATCACTAATGATGAAGACCCGCGAAGTTGGTCTTTTGCTGAGGCCATTGAAGCCACGCTAAGCCCAGACACACTACAGACTAAGACACAGGCCGTGTCGACTTTGAACGAGCGTAAAGCCTCGCTGTGGACTGTCATTACTGGAAAGATACACGAAAAACTGAAAATGGCCCCTGCTTTGACACTCGATGACTTTATCTCGAAGCTACTGATGTATCTAATTGATGGTCTCAAGGTTATGGAGGCCTATGAGAACGAGAAGCAGACCACCGGCTTTGACCTCACGCTGTTTGACACGTTGTTTGCTGTAGAAGGAGAAATGCCCATGACGTTGATTCAGGCCATTGTGAGACTGCTTCGAGGAACTACCCGTGTGGATGAGCTCAAGGCCAATCCCAGTTGTGTGTCCTGTTTCAACTGGGCGGTGCGCAACTACTCGAAGCCGCTCGTGGCGGCGTTGTTGGACATCGGAATCTCGCCACACGCGCAGGCAACGTCCAATGGCCTATCACCGTTGTTCATTGCATGTCTGCCGTCGCGCAACTCGGAGTGCACGGCAGAGATCTTCAAGATGATGATGCTCAAGGCTAACCCAGAACTTGTCAATGAAAAGGTCCATGGAGTCTATTCTATCCTGCAGTATCTCTATGACGGTAATGTCACAGAGCGCGACGCCAAGCTTTCTATATTCCTAGAACACGGCGGTGACCCTAACTGTTGGAACAAGGAAACTCACTCACCACCGCTTGTTTCGCTTATCCTGCAGAAGCAAATCGAAGCGGCCATCATTGTGTTGCGCCATGGAGGAGACCCGACCCTGATGAACCACGACAATCTCAATGCGTTGCATGCGGCTTGTCGTGAGGGTAGTGTGCAGATTCTGCGTGAGTTGAAGACACAGACCGAGGCGGGGACCCGAGGGCCTAAAGGAAAATGGGAGTACGAGTTCTCGTGGAAAGCTACATGCGCGTCCAACTTCTCCGTGTTGCAGATAGGCGGCTGGATGAAATCGGAGAACATTCGCGGTTGCACTGGGCTCCATTTGGCGGCCTTCAACAACTGTAATCTGGCCGTTGAGTTCCTCTTAATGCACACCAATATTCCCAAGGACATCGTTACCATCGAGACCTGGTACACAGAAGCACACATTGCTGCACGCGGTGGCTCACGGGCCTGTCTCAGACTGTTGTATCGATACGGCGCCAACCTTAATATGCGTGATAGCCTTGGCCGCACTCCGCTACACCACGCTGTTGAGCAGAACCAGATTCCATGCACTGAGTTCTTGGCTGGCCTGTGTAAACTGTCTCCGGACCTTGAAAACAATATTGATTTGGTGGATATTAATGCTCAGGACAATTTCGGGATGACGGCGTATGCACAGGCTGTGCTCAATGGCCATCTCCAGTGCGCTAAGAGACTGCTTGCGCAGGTCGACCAAAACTCAGACACCACAACTGTGCAGGATGTGCTCGAAGGCAGTGTCAAAAACCCCGTGAAACGCAACGAAGTCATCGCCATAGCTGTCGACTTCTACATCTCTAATAGTTCGTCATCGCTGGTTGGCCAGATATACGAGGAGGAGAACCGGATCGTGCCAGACAAGAAGTGGGACGCACAGCGTGTCGGACTTGTTCGATCTATGAAGAGTGCTATCTTTGTCGAGGACGCTGCAGATCGCAACGAAAAGTTCTTGACTCTAAAGCAAGGCTGTGGATGCAGTTTCCTCATAAAGGCCATCAGAAACGTGCGTGTGCCGCCCTTCCAACTCTAGCTAATCACCGGTAACCTTGATGATGAAAGCTAATTACTACACAGTACAGAGAGCGTGGTGCTTTTTCGATATGCTTCTGACCCCGGACATGCACGGCTACACTGGCGAATGCGCCACTCACTTCCCAGACAAGCCTTACGATGCCCTCGTCTATGCAGCTGCTAACAAGATCCCAGAGTTTCCCTTTACCGACCTACTCAAGACGTACAATGCATCCCAGAAGGAAATATCGATCCCGGAAATACATGCCACTCTGGAGGCTGCTGTACGAGCTGGAGATGTATACACTTTGCGCGACCTAATCAAAAACATTCGCAAAGAAGAACTCAAGGCTAACCGCCACGCTACTAGAAGTTCTGAACGTGATGACCTAATGTGCGATGCTCTATCCATAGATCCACCGAGGATACCGTGTAGAAGGCTGTCTGAAGTCATCAATTACTCGCCTACACCTGCTGATCTTACTGCCTGGCAGGATGGCCCGTCAATGCTTTTGCATCTGGCCGTAGCCAGAAACCACATCGACATCGTTGCTCTGTTGCTGCACGAGGGTGCTGACGTCAACGCCACCGATGCCTTGGGAGCCAATGCTTTGTCACGTGCTGTAGAGAGACAGTCGTTCATCATGGTCCAGGCGATTCTCGAAGCAAATAGAATATACGTTGATACTGTAGACCAGAACGGTTTAACGCCCTTGTTGCTAGCAGCAACGCTGGGCAATGCCCGCATCTTCTACTCGCTGTTAAGTAAAGGCGCGGATGCCACAGCGATGGGTCCGCTTGGGGAGACTGTTCTACTATATGCTTCTGAGAATCCAAATGCCTGGCAAATTGCCTATGATTTGCTGGACACACACAAATACAATGTCTTTGATACAACTGACGACGGCCGCATGCCTGTATGTCACCGCCGACTACACGAGACTCTATATCTTGATAGCTAACATCTCATTAACCTTTAGATACATGGCCTTCTGTGCAATCCTAATCTATATTCAGGCAATTACAGGTACTTCGACTCCTTCATTAGTTCCAACATCACAGATAGTACAGTGCAAAAGGTTTTCCTTGATAGTCGGTTCCTCAAACGGTTCATGACAACCCACAACGCCCACAAGCATCTTCAGCAGATATTGTCCATTGTTGGCCACATATTGACTCCTTCAATACTTCACGGTCCCTACGACGGAACACTCTCAAACCGCATCCACATGTCTCCACTGTCTATAGCTATATCTCTTGGTAAACCCTACATCGTTGACGAGCTTATAAAGCATGGTGTCGACATCGATGTCGTAGGTTGCAGAACAGGCCCGCCTCTGTTTCTTGCTGCTAAAACACGTATGATTGAGATCTTCCGAAAGTTGCTCGAGCTGGGCGCCAAGCGGTATTTCCAAAACGCTTACATAGGCGATGAAATATACCTCATTAAACAGCCCGAGCTCCGCACACTCCTCGCTCGCTACCCACAATCACAAGTTATGATGCCGGTAAAACTTTCTACAGATTCTACTGAGGCAGATTCTGACCTACCAACCTGATATATCCCCTACGTCTTTTTGTATCTAGACATCCTCCAAATGTTCTTGCATTTCACTCTCCAGATTGTTTTCTTGTCATATTCTTCTTTAAAAATTATAGTTTTTCGGCCAAAATGGAGTTCACGATAAACGGATCGATAGATAGAATGGCTATTGTTTTATTGGTGTATATTGATTTCTCTGCATTTAGGCTGCTTTGTAAGTACTACTACGTCACAACTTCAAGTCTTTTCATATTAGGTGTTTAGTACTAAAAAATGAAATTTATTGGTTATCACTGTATCATACACTCACAATGTAGAGCCTTGTTTCTCAATCCCATCAAGCGTAATATTTGACTCAACTTAGATGTCCTCAGATTCTCACCTATACAACAGTAGCATTTTCTGCCTTTTGTTGGCTGACTGACGTCTGCTGGTCGAGCAGCTATCACTTTCGTCTCTCCTCCCATCGTGAGCACATAATTGATATGTTTATCATGTATAGTGTTGCATAACGTATCTTACTCCTGCCCGCCGCCTGATTTAAACATGGAGTATCGGCAATTGAGAGATGACCCAGGTTCCTCTAACTATAAGTATAAGAAGACGGTCGTGCAGTGTCTGGTTACGACAAGAATGTCGGTGGCACATCCGGCCCTATGAGAAGATCTATTAGTATCTTTCTCTGTTTTCTCTTTCTTCCTCAAACAAATCAAAAAAAGAAACTTACCCCAGACATGTAGATTATCTGGCCCAGCTAATGTATGGTGTGTAGGCTCCGAACTATCGAGCAAATCGCCGTCGGCATAGTGTTCCATGATGAAGCGGCTAGGATCAAACCAGTAGTCGAAGATCTGGCTACCCATGATATGTCTGCCTACGCCCCAGCAGTTTTCATAGCCTTGTTGGCGTAGCCAGTCGTGGCCTAGCACCTGCGTGTCGAAATCGTGCGTCTCGAATGATGAGTGGTGCACGTGGAACTGCGGGCCTTGGTAGAAGAAGAAACAGTGGTGGTCGACGACCGCCGAGCCCCGGTTGAGGCGCAGGAAAGCGGTGATGTTGGTGCCCTCGGGTGTGTGGATGAGCTATATATATACATATATATGATACATATGGATTAGTACCTAGACTGTTGTAGATAGGTATTTACAGAAAATCAACTTCGTTTGTAGTATTGGACATACCTCACTAGGGAAGAAGTTAAACACCCGCAGATAGAAATCATACGACCTTTCAAAATCTGTCGTGCACACGCCGAAGTGCCCAAACTTGTGCACCGGTGCCGGCCGCTTCGTGAAACGCTGTTTGTTCCCCACCGGCCGCTGTTTCTCCAGTGGGTAGTTGACCTGGAGCATAGGGAAATCTGGCGTTCGCGCCTCGACACTGTGCTGGCCAAACACCAGATGGAACGGATAGTGGTCGACCGGATCGTAAAAGGTCACGATTTTACCACCGCCCGGCGCATCTAGATCGTGCACCGGCGTGGCGCGGGGCAGAGTAGCTGCCGCATAGTCGAGGTCGGCGAGGGCAGATACCTCGAAGGCTGCGCCATCGAAGACGTCTTTCTCGGCAGCCACGGCTCGTAGACAGAAAGCGTCGGTACCGTAGCCGCGTAGAAAGTACGTAGCTGGAGCTGGAGAAGGAGGAGAAGGAGAAGTAGGGGAAGATTCCTCGGATATAGCAGCCTGTGACTTGTATGCTACTTGTGTGAGGCCAAAGTCGGCGTAGAATTTCATGGCGGACGGGATGTCCTTGTGGGCATAAGAAACCCAGACAAGCCGGGTTAGGTTGATCTTGCGCTGGGGCGCGAGGTGCTTGCCCACAGCGGCAATACGGTTCGTAGGAGACATGCTGATGGGAGTCTATATATCAAAGAGAAACGAGGAAGCTAAGCCGTAGATCGTACATACAGGATCAGAGTCCCCCTTTTGCAGCTACTCGCCTCGAGGAAGAGATAATGAAGGAAAGAATATAGGATCTTTAAGAAAATTTTGGTGAGAAGATGAAGTGGCTGGCCACGGTGTAATATATCTACTCCTACTACAGGCTGGTGTCCATATTCTTCTACTTCGTCTTCTATCTTCTCCTCCAAAAAGAACATTGGTCAGACAAACCAAGAAAGCACCGACGAGCCGAGCTTTACTTCACACACATTGGTCAAAAAAAAAAAAAAGGTAGCCGAAGTAACGCCACCATCAATCAGCTTGCATATCTTGCGTTCTGGTTCTCCTGTTCAGGTGCTTCGACATTGTCTTCGTCGAGTTCCAACTGGTTCATGTATCCCAATAACGGTAGAGTCAAACGAGGATAAACAAGGGCTAGATTCAGCCCAAATTAGGTTTCCTAATGAATAGATGGACTTACATGGTAGGCTCTGTAAATTAGCATGCAGACCTCTATATTCGTCGTGCTGTTCGTTGCTGCAAACTAAAGAGATATTCAGCTTCCAAGACTTGGTTCAGCTCTTCAACATGAAAACAAAACTAAGCTCCCCACCTCCTGTTCTCTATCGTCCTTTTTCTGTTCTTCAGCTGGGTATTAAAGTGGCTGGCTGGCTTTGTCCTTGCAGAGGCCAGTGGGGAGAGTCCGACTGAATCATAGATCAGGAGAAGATGAGAAATGTGATGAAAGACACTACAAACTGAGACACGTCCGCACCGTCAGTCAAAACAGGGAGAGAGGAAAGCTGCATTAGCAACGAATATCGCAGAGTCTCCTGTTGTATAATTCCTTTTTCGAGTTTTTTCATCTTTTTTTCCAATATATTTATCCTTCTTTTCCCTCCCTAATAGAGAGATATATACTAGTAACAACAAGGCACCAATGTCTCCAGTCGGCCTGGCTTGTTCTCCAACTATTAGAAGCATCCAACGATGTGTTATATTAGTCATGTATTCTCTGAAAATGAACCTGTCATGTCAACCAAGTTATCACTTGAAAAGGCCAAATGCTGGTCTTAGTCTTAACAAATTCTAACCCTAATATACGTGAAGTCTTTATATATTAGTAGTACCAATAATATGTTCAATCGCGCTTTTGAGATATGAATTATAACTGTAGTCACTGTCTTGCTAACTTGTTCAAGAATTTAAGTCTTTATATTGAACACAATTTTACGTGATTCTCACTAACCCACAGACCCTGCTGACAAAGCCCGATTCCACCAATCAGCATAGATCTCCCGATCGAATCCAGACGTCATCTTGACAACATCTGCCTTGAAAAGCCGAACTCACTTCTGCCAGGCCCGCTCCGGCTTTGCTATATTCGAAACTCAACAGTTCTTATAGTGGCTGGAACTACTGTTGCTTGTCTGCATCTCGATTACAAGCTAGATTCTCCCTCTTGCTAATATCACTCTCCATATCACACACTTATCATGGCTCCGAGGTCCAAAGTTCTACCGCCGTCCACGGACTTCCTGCCCACCAGCCTAACCGAGCCGGCCCTACCGCTGCCAGCCATGATCATCTTCGATCTCGACTACACGCTCTGGCCCTTCTGGGTTGACGTAATTGTGACCCCGCCGCTCAAAGCTGTTGACGCCTTCACCGTCGCCGATCGCTCCGGCGACACGTACGCCTTCTATCGCGAGGTCCCATCCATCCTCCACGCCCTCTCGCGCACCGGCATCCGCCTCGCCGTCGCCTCGCGCACCTCTACCCCGGATATTGCCCGTGAAATGCTCAAGCTGCTACACGTCCCCGCCCCGCCCCCTCTCCCTAGCGCAACGCCGGCACCATCGTCTGGTGGCGGCAGCAAGTTCTTCGGAGGAGGGAATATTAATAAGGATGACTTGCAATGGGAGAAGCCTCGGAGGGCGCTGGAGTTATTTGATGCGCCACTGGAAATTTATCCAAAGAGCAAGATTTATCATTTTGAGACTCTGGCTAAGAAGACGGGCATAAAGTATGAAAATATGCTATTCTTTGACGATGAGAGTCGCAATCAAGAAGTAGAGAGTTTAGGTGTCACTATGAAATTGGTCAGGGACGGCGTCACTTGGGATGAGATCGAACGAGGTGTCGCTATCTGGCGGCGCCGTAGAGGGCATCTGGAAGAAGGAACTAATGAATAAAAATAAACTACGGTTCAGCAAGCACAAAGGCATATCTTTCACTGTTGACACACATTTAGGGAGACTGTGGGCTTTCACTGGGGATAAAGTATTTACTACGAGAGATAGCTAGCTACTCTTACTACTATAGCGGTACTCCTCCACCCTTGCATCATCGTGACATGGAGAACAAAACGAATGGTACGTGAAAGATCAATAACGAATGAGTGAACGTGAAATAATAAGACAGGTAGCAAAACAAAAATGCTTAGTGGTGATTAATAAGTCGGAAGTGAACCGAATGAAATGGATAAAACAAGACAAAATTGTATCGCGTCCTTTACCCGGCCGTAGCGCAGGCCCAATCCATTATCTTCTTGATAGCGTGTATCAATAGTAAAAACAATTAGGACCAGGCATGCTTCTATAAACCAATCTGTAGGTTTCCTTCTTTCTTTCGTGCTTATGCTGTGGGAGCTGCGATGCTGGATTCCGTCTGAGTCGCTACGGTTGCAATCTTTTCACTACCAGTGCTAATTTCACCGAGATTGGTGGTGGTGTCTTCTGCCAAAGTGGTAGCTTGGCTGCTTTCCTCGGGCTTCATGGGCTCCGTAGCCACCGGGTTTGCTATAGCTCTTTCCCATGGCTGGAGGTATGTCTTAGGCACAGTACATATCCGCTCTCTGCGTTCTTTGCCATTCTTTGAGCCAAGACCGACGCATTCTAGTCTAGACCCATCGCCATAAGATTTCCACACCATGGGCCCTGAAGGAAAGCTCTTGTGGCCGTTTTCCCACTGTATAACACCGTTCCAAGACGGGTCAATGGTGGGCAAGTCGCCCCAGTTAAAGTTCAACTCGCCGCCATATTGCTTGGGGATATTTTTGGGGTCGATATAGGTAGCTAGTGTCGATGCAACTTCGGATGAAGAAATAATAAAGATTTTGGAGACTGTCGTAGGGTCGAACCAACGCTTGACCCAGCTCCAAACCGTGGAGAAGAATGAGGGAGCACCAATGATCTGTACAAATATGTATGCCAATTGGCTAGTGGTTAGTACTTTGTAAAACACGGCGTTAAACAGGCTCTGTATCAAAGTTATTTTGCAAATCGGTAGATATTTCTGCATGTACTTACAAAAATGCCTAAGAAAAAAAGAGCTTTAAGTTAGCGAGAGGCAACTTCAGGGATATATATACGAGGACGTGGACTTACGGTCAAGTGTTTCTGGGTAGTTAGCAGTGGCCAAGGTACTGGCAGATTGCATGTGGCTCTTGAGATTCCAAAATTGTTTCAAGCTGACGCCTGAGATATCGACGATGTTGGTCGTCATAGTTATCGGCATATTGGGGAACATGCGGTCTTCGAGTTGTGAGCAGAGAGGGAATGAGAACTGGCACAGGTTCTCGTAAAGAGCGAACAATCTAAGTAAACCAGCGGGTGTTTTTCCGTCAGTCTTGGCCTTGCTAAATGTGTTTGAAGCACCAATTTTCTCATAATGTGCCACAGACTTGTTGTCGAGAGCGCGGATCTGGAAGACATAGAGTGGAATTCCTCGACGGTCGCGGCGGCCTGTCCATTGGGGGTACTGAAGGAGGAGGCAGTGTCAGTTAACATGCGTATGGTTTGTAGTATCTAAGACATCCTTGGCGGCGGAATATAAATGCCTGTGACAGCATGTCATACCATGATGCGACTCTGCTCGTAGGCTTCTAGGTCGATTGTGTCGTATAGGACATCGATGTCGTTGGCTCTACGCCATTCTTCGGTTTCGGTGATCTGCACGAGCGCATCTTCGGGCACCCAACGGCGGGCGCGGAGGAAGCGGCTGTAGAAGCAACGGTGGTTAGCAACAGAGTGAGCATGTATAGGTAGCTCAAGGCTGAGGAAGAGGCTTTTCGTACACTAGAGTCGCATCGTCATGTGAAGGCGGTGGGCCGGCTTTATAGTAGCCCTTGGTAGCAAAGAGTTTTTTGAATGCCTCCAGTGCTGCCAACTCAGACTTGCTCAGATGCTCGCAATGGCCACTTGGGTAGGCAGCTTCGGTAGCTGTGGCAGATGCAGCAGCGGCTGCGCCGTTGTGATCGTCGACGGAAGAGCGCATGTTGGAGTTTAGGTTGTTTAAGTGGTAGCAATGAACGCTGTGGTGGGTTTGTCGAAAAATGAAAGCGGCGCTTAGCAAGCTGAGAAGCGCGAGATGTCGAACCGAGATCCGCAATTATATACTGATCAGACAAGAAGGAAGAAAAATATGAAAGGCTGAATTAATACAAGACGAAAGATAACTTAGAGGGGGTTGTTTGGAAGCCAGAAGCCTGGTTCTCAAACTGAGTAGTTGCAGGTTGTAACAGAAGCAGAAGTGGTGATAACGGGAGGAAGAAATTGGAGAAAAATAGCAGAGATGGATCGCGGCTGATTCAAGAAGGAACCCATCTGCGTTACAAGTACTGACTCGGGATTCCTAAAAGAGTAGCTGCAGAATGGCACATTCCATCTATTTCTCTATATAACATGTTTATAGTAAAGAACCTGCCCCGTTTAGTTCAGCCAGATCTTAATCCCGACCTTCTCCAGCCAGGCCAATCTTTGCCATCGGTCTCCTAGATCTTTGCGTCCCGGAGCTGGCGGATCAGATGTACCAGGTATTTCCCTCTGGTCCTCTGACATCAAACGTGACTCTGCCACTGAACACTGTTGCAATTAGTGGTTAATGCCGTCGTCATATATAGCCTACGCCCAAATTATAAGATGCAGCAGCCGCTGCTGAAATTGGATATCAAGAGTATGATGTTTTTTGTATGCGAGCAGGACAACTAACTCCAGGCTTTGTCGTCGCTTGATAGATGCAGGGGAAGCTGCTGGAACTCAATGGCGGCCTCTAAACAATGCATACACTGCTACACTTTGCACGAAGTTTGGTAGTAGCTACTTTTTACTCTTGATTTTCGCTATTATTTCCTAAATCCGGTAGAGCGCTAAATTCCAGAGCGAGAGGTTTTTTTTCTGACGGAAGCCCGGCTGTTCCGCTTAACTTAGTAGCAACTCGCTTGCCTTGACTTGTGTGCTTTTTTTTGGCTTAAATGCAACTAAGTCCGACCCTGAGGCAGGGGGTGACGTCAGAATTTGATCGCACAGTTCTCAAATCCGGCTCTGATGAAGCGTTATTCTAAGCTTGAATAATAACCTGTTGTACCAGAAGTCTAACTAAACGGGCCCCGCTCTTACAGCCCATCCAAGCTAATCAGTGTCACCTCCCAAATAACGTAGTATAGATCATTATATAGAGGACCCTTAGCGATCCAACAACAACAGTGAACACAAACCCTCGAGTAATAATGACTCGGGCTGTCGGGCTTCATGGCTCGGAGCTGATAACCAGTAAGCAGCATCATATTAACTGGTTCTGAGTTGACATCAGAATTACATTACTAAGTTTTTTTTACCATAGGAATCCTAAAAAGCAAAGAGAAGAAAAGACACTCCAACTGCATATGGTACTTTATGTGTAGAGCAGGGGCGGTTTTTTTTTTTTAAGGCGCACGCCCACAAAGAGCAGCCGCGAGAAATATGTCTCAAGTATCATCTTCTTCTCAAACAGTTGTTGTTGCGTACGCTGGGGGCGTTGGTGCCAAAGTACATGTCGGCGAGGCTGTTGCCTAGGCCATGTCAGAGCGGCCCTAGTCAGCCACTGAACTTGATTGCCAGCTGGCTAACTCTTGTCCAAATGGGCCAGGACTCGCCTAGCCATCTTCATAGTTCTAGAAACTGAATAAGATTATAACAAAAAACAAAAAACCCTTGTCCAATCCATCTGTAGAGAACCGTATCAAATCTCATCGTAGCCGACGTGCAGGGATTAAAAGCTGTTAGTCAAGCGCGGCAAGTTAGTGTTGATTGTCGATGAACCCTATTACTAGGGTTAGTTGATTTTTCAATGACTGCTATCAGAAAAGGACACTGTAGACACTTTGATATCTACTTGAAAGGAAAACATAGAATCCATCAGGACATCTACTATCACTAGTTAATATATACATAATCGACTTGAACCTTTTTGTCATTATAAGTATCCTTTGAATGAGTGAATCAAAGCTATTCTCTACTTTAACAGTTAGCTAAATTGAAGTCAGTTGTCAGAGGCCCCCAGCTCCAGCTGGCGGCCACCTGCACTGATAATGGCAAATTTAAGTGGGGTTAATCGCAGCGTCCCACAAAAAAGTCTGCCAGCAGAAAGTAGTTTAACTCTGACGAAGAAATCGCGACTGAATTTGAACGTCATGCCGAGTTGGTCAGAATTTCAAGGCTAAAACTTCGGTCTTTTTGTTTGTTTATACTACAAGTTTCTCCGTCTCTACAAAGATGCCTCCAAATCAACGCAAGTTTGGTCCTCCACGGCGGAAGTACAAAGAGGGGAAGACGAAAGACCGTCTTGAGCGCCGCAAGGAAACCATCGCCAACATCGATGAACTCAACAAGACAGTCGAAGATTTTGTACGTTTCCTCTACACTGTAGGATACACTGATGCCGGCTGTTAACCCCTTACTAACCCTCACTGTTGTCGCTTCAGGAACCGAAGGCTGTTGACGTCAAGAACTTCTCCGATCTCCCTCTCTCCGAACCCACGAGCGAAGGCCTTGAAGCATCGCACTTCAAGGTACTAACCGACATCCAAGCCCGCGCCATTCCTCTTGCCCTCAAAGGTCTCGATATCCTCGGCGCCGCCAAGACTGGTAGTGGAAAGACTCTCGCCTTCCTGATTCCCGTCCTCGAACGCCTATACCGTGCGCGCTGGACCGAATTCGACGGCCTCGGTGCTCTGATCATTGCGCCGACCCGCGAACTCGCCGTTCAAATCTTCGAAGTCCTGCGCAAGGTTGGCCGTCACCATGTTTTGTCAGCTGGCCTCGTCATCGGAGGCAAGTCTCTCAAGGAAGAAGCCGATCGTCTAGAGAAGATGAACATCTTGGTCTGCACGCCTGGTCGTATGCTGCAACATCTCGATCAGACAGCGAGCTTAGATGTGAACAATCTGCAAGTCTTAGTCATGGATGAGGCTGATCGTATCATGGACATGGGCTTCCAGCAAGCTATTGATGCGCTGTTAGATCATCTCCCTAAGCAACGCCAAACCATGATGTTCAGTGCGACACAGAGCAAGAAGGTCTCTGATCTAGCTCGCTTAAGTTTGAAAGACCCTGAATACGTCTCCGTGCATGAGACGGCTGTTTCCGCTACTCCTGTGACTTTGCAACAGCATTATATGGTTGTGCCTCTTCACGAAAAGCTTGACATGCTATGGGGCTTCATCAAGGCCAACCTCAAGAGCAAGATCATTGTGTTCCTGTCTTCCGGCAAGCAAGTTCGCTTCGTATATGAAAGTTTCCGTCAGATGCAACCCGGTGTACCACTTCTTCATCTACACGGCCGTCAGAAGCAGATTGCTCGTCTCGAAATCACCCGCAAATTCTCTCGCGCTCAGTACTCTTGCTTGTTTGCTACCGATGTTGTCGCCAGGGGTGTTGATTTCCCTGCTGTTGACTGGGTCGTTCAGGCTGATTGCCCCGAAGATGCCGATACGTATATCCACAGGGTCGGCCGGACTGCCCGCTACGAAAGCAAAGGCAAGGCCATTCTTTTCCTAGACCCCAGCGAAGAGGAAGGCTTCTTAAAGCGCCTCGAACAAAAGAAGATCCCCATCCAAAAAGTCCACGCCAAGGAAAAGAAGAAGCGTAGGATCGTTGAGAAGCTGCAGAGCATGGCTTTCCAGAGCCCTGACATCAAATATCTTGCTCAAAAGGCCTTCATTAGCTACACTCGTTCTGTCCATTTACAAAAGGACAAAGAAGTATTCCACTTCGAGGAACTCGACCTCGATGAGTTTGCCTCAAGTCTTGGACTTCCCGGTACACCACAAATCAAATTTCAAAAGGGCGAGGATATCAAGAAAATCAAGAACGCCCCCCGGATAAATATATCTAGTTCAGAATCCGACGGTGACGACTTAGATGGTGACGAGAAGAAACCCAAAAAGAAGGAGGTTCGCACGAAATATGAGAAGATGTTTGAACGTACCAACCAAGATGTCTTCACTGGTCACTACACGAAACTCATCGACGATGGCGACGGAGATGATGGTGACGACTTCCTCAAGATCAAGCGTGTTATCAACGCCAACGATCCTGCCAGCGAGAACGAGCACGACGGCACCCCTGGCGCTAAACCCAAGGTCCTCAACCTCGGCGGCAAAGAACTCATCATCGACTCCAAACGCCGCGAGAAGCTACTCAAGTCCAAGAAGAAGCTTCTCAAGTACCGCGCTCCGGCCGAGAAGATCATCTTCGACGACGACGGCAACGCACGCTCTGTCTACGAACTCAAGAACGAAGAAGACTTCAAAAATGAAGGTCCAGTCGAAGAACAGATCCGCAAGTTCGTCTCGGAGGAGTCCAAGACCCTCAAGGAAGCCGATACTACCGACAAACAACTTGCTAAGCAGCGCCGTAAAGAGAAGCGCGATAAGCGCAAACAGCGCGATCGTGACGAAGCTAAAGGCCTCGCCGCTGAGAGCGACAGTGATGGCGACCCCAGCGCTGGCGGTGGTGCTAATAATGACTTCAGCGACGATGATGAAGACGGTGGTGTACAACTCCAAGGCGGTGATTACGATGATCCCTCAGCTGCGATAGATTTCCTCAAGAGTCTACCGATAGCAGGCTCACAGCACCAAGACGACGATAGCGACGACTATCGGGGGGGCGAACAAGAAGAAGACGATGAAGAAAATTCCAAGGCCGGTAACAAGCGCGCCAAGAAGTGGTTCGAGGACGATTCGGAAGAGGAGCGCAGAGACCGCAAGAAGAAGCGTAAAAGCAGCAGGCACGGCCGTAGGGTTATCGATATGGACCACAAGCCCGAGACTCTCGAAGATTACGAGTCTCTTGCTGCCGGTCTACTAGGTTAGAACCAGTTCTAACTCATGTGAGTATAAGGAGAGAGAAAAAGAAAAGCGATACATATATATACTGTACCATTTTAGTTATTATTAAGCATATATTCTAGGGTTTACTTTTTGCATACTACAAAAACGGATGGAGCCAGCTAATTGATTTATTTTCACTACCCCTTTGATCTCATGACTTCGATAGTTGCTGTTCTTGATGTTATGTTTTCTATTCGTTATACATACGGCGCTTTATATGTTGGGTTCTATCTTTGTACACGGTACTGATAGAAACTGCACCATAAGACCTTACTTTGCTACCCCTATTATACATTTTCCCCCTCCCCCAATTACGGGCCACATTACCTTAAGCTCTCGATCTCTATCAATAACGTCCCAAGCGTTCTTCTAGATCTTGCGTCAGCTCATAGGCCGGTTGAAACCCGTCTCCGCCCTCCCTCTTCAACGCCGGATTTGGATACGTATCATTCGTGCCTCCAAGCGAGGTATATCCCATATCGTAGAGACTACAATACTCGATACCCAGCTCGCGAATAAAGCCCCAGATCTCTGTATAATGCCAGTCGATGACTGGATGAATGCGCATGAACCGCGGCCAGTCGCCGTCCGTCTCGTCGAAAAAGGTTAGCTGGGCTCCATGTGGATCCGTGCGGCGCGTGCCGACAAAGATGGCGCGCAGATGTGGTTGCGCGGCCAGATAGTCGGCCAAAGCGGCCTTCATTGGCTTAGTGCTACGCGTAAGCGAGAGGTGATACTGCGCCGAGGTGCGCGCGACAAAGGTGTCGACTTCGGGGAATGGGTCGGCGCATTCGATATAAATACTATAGAGGGAGGCGGGGAAGCGGGAGTCGGGGCTCGAGGCAGTGACGTATCGCTTATGTACAGATGCGAGAATCAGAACGAGGAGGACTAGACAGTCTTTGCCGCCGTTGTACGAGAGAGAAAGCTCGTCAAATCTGTTGGCAGTCGCGCAAATAATGAATTAGCAGTGCTTTTAGGACAAGTGCAGAAAACATGACCTAACGATGCAAGAGTCAACAGGAATTAGAAATGACAAAACTTACGAGTATCGCTCAAGAGCGTCGTCAACAATTGCTAAAGAGGTGCGCGTCTGGGCCTGGACGGCCTTCAGTGACGGACAGCTTCCGTCTATATCTTCACGGGCCAGTAAAGTCTCGACTTTGTCATGCATATGGCGGCACACTTGGCGGAGATCCATAGCTGCAGATAATGCGATAGGATATGTTTGTTGGTATGTGGAATATATGTGCCGCAAGAACCAGGTCAAGGCAAAAGAACGAAAATTAAAAAGTCATATGCAACTAGTAAAAGCAAGATGCAGCAGCCGGAAGGAATCGAAAGAGCATATATAAGACACGCAAACCAAGGCAGTGAAAGTCGGTTATAGAACAGCGACACAAGCGAAGCTTGATCAAAGCAGCCAGACTGTTGGAAAATGACAAGTACGTATATACCAGACAATAAACGAGCTCGGTTCCCGGCGCTTCTCTCAAGGTGCAATGTCGATGCAGTCGTGATATAGGTTGATGCTATTCTACCTCCACGTTATTAAAGTTCCGCTTAGGATGCTAGTTGCCCCTCTTTGAAGTACTAATGAGCATCTACGAACGATACACGCCAGTCTGCTTGCTAAGGCAGGGGTCAAAGAAGGGAGTAGTAATATCTAGAATCCACAGGAGACAGAAGAGGGGGGGGGATGGAGAACAAAAGACGGTGCTACCAGACAAACGGATAGTTCGTACATGGGCCAATGGCGAAGATAGATTATAGTAAACAACGGCTGGTACGATAAGGCGATGGATATTGAACGACAGATAAAAGCTCATGCGGCCACTGTCACTTATTGGCTAGTTACGAAGGAAGCAAATCGACAGAGAGAACTTCGACTCCTTTGACTCAGAACGGATAGTAATGAGTTGCACTGAAACTGCAAGCAAGCAATGGTTTCAAACAGAACAATGAGAATGATTTTAGTTAGAAAAGAATTGATAAAGAATAGTCCGTCGTCGTCGTCCAATACTGCTAACCTTTCGTCATGATCTAACATAGTAGATAGTCGTTACTAAGGTACTGTGAATCCTGCCACCGTTCACCGCCTAGGGAACATTTTAAAATTGAGCCTAAAATGGCAGCTACGGTAAGCACCGACAAATAGTACAATCACATGCAAAAAAAAAAATTTACATTTACAAGGCTCGAGAAGCGGCAGGTCCGCATAAAGGCAAATGATACAAAACATGAAGCATACATAGTATTTAGTCCCAGAGGGAGGCATACAACATAAAGGACAGCGTGAGCAGGAGGTACAGGCATAATAATAAGCCAAAAAGATAACAGGAAAATAACAGAACACGGTAAAAAGCCCGACCTTTCCAAACACCAGAGTTAAAAGAAATTAACAGCATCGTCTTCTTATGACAACGCGGCAAGCCAAATGCGAGAACAAATTATATAACCCTCCCAAGAAAACAAATGTACACTTTCTAGATGGTACCCAATATGAAGAAAACAAAAGAGAACAACCGTGTAAGAAAATCATAGTATCAACGCCAGTAGCAAATGTCAGACCCAGAACCAAGACGCATTTTCTAGACAATCTGCCCATACATTCGCAGACGATAGAAGCACGTCTTGGCCTCATCACCGTAGTTGGTTGTTGCCACTACGCGGATCAGGTCTGTCTCGACTCCCATGTTAGCTAACTCGGGAGAGAGCTGGTGAATATAAACCTCTGTATCCTTGCTGTCCGGGAACGTGAAGCTGGCAATCTTGGCAAAGCCGTCGTTAAGGCTTGGCTCACCAATAGGCTTTCCGTCCCGGTCAACAATAGTGGTGAATTGGGCAGAGGCAAAATCGCGTACACGCTGGCGCAGTCCAATGTCCTCAATATAAGCCCACACCTCGATATCACGGGGGCGCGCATCGTCTTCCAAAGTGGCGCCCTTCAAGATATGCTCGATGGCGATATGTTGCGGGACAATGCTGCGTCCAAGTTTAACACCAACCGAAGTGCCTTGACGAAGGCCATTACGGTCGGAACCGATAGAGCCACACCAACACTGGCCATCATCATCCCAGCTAGTCAAAACAGCGGCGGTACCAACTTCACTAACTGAGGGACTACGGAGTTTCGACCAGCTCTTATTGTTCTTTCGGTCCTTATTGGTGTGCTTTTCAAAATTATACGAGGGCGAAGACATATATGGCACAATGACAGCCCCAGCACCACGCGAGAAGAAATTAACTTGGTGGCGCAGAGACGCAAAGTAATCAGAACGGATCTCACGGTGAGATAAGACATCCAGCTGAGCCTCGCTCATAATGCGACGTACCATACTGCTCACAAGGGCACTGATATCAGCATGCGACATGCTAGAAGCCGCAGCACTGGCTGCTGCTGCACGAACTGCAATATCCAGCTTTTCAACTAGACGCTTCTCTTGTGCTGTGAATGCCTCATTAAGTTCTTTCTTGGAGCGTTTAATCTCGGCGTTCATCTCCTGGAGTAGGGCCTCACGGGTGATGATGTTGGTTGAGGTGTTATCTCCAGACGCGTTCTTCCGCGCCTTTTCTAGAGATTTAGCGTTTTCCCGCAGAAATTCCTGCCATTGCTTGCTAGTCACCCCCGGCTCGGAGGGCGAAATATCACTCTTCTTGGCGTAGCCGGCCTTTTCTAACCTGCGAATGATGGCATCCCATTGCTCGTCAGAACTGATCTCAAATGTGCCACCACGGTCTTTGCCCATGTTGAAGAAAACGCCTTCGTTGCGTAAGTCATCACGAATGGCATAATACAACTGTGGTGGTAAGCGAATACCCTTCTCATTACGCTCGACAACAACCAGATCAGGAAGCATCTTGTTGAGCTTCTCACGGGCATCGTTGTTCAATGAGGAACTCTTTTCCAATCGCTTCAGTATGTTTTTCTGGCGGTTAAGCTCATATGTGAACTTGTTAATACTTGAAGAGTCGTTATCATGGAGGCCAGGCAGCTCCAGCTCGATAGGTGCGACACGGATCAAGGGCGAGAATTGGGCCATGTTTTCCCAAAGGCCACTAGACTCGTCCCAAGCAAAATCAAGTTCTCTGACTGAAGGGTTAATAGTGAAATGCTGGGACATCCACGCAACAATGATGGCCCAGAAAGTAATAATAACCAAAGCAAGCGATCCGTTATAGAGTAGAGCGCTCGTAGGGCCTAAAGAAGTGGGCTGGTCAGAATAAAATTCATCCCGTTTGAACAGCTATGTTCAGCGGTACTGATAGAACTTACCGAATGTTTTTTTAAACAGACGCTTGACCGAGACTCCTCCATATGGCTCGCCCTCAGTTTCATAGGAAATGAGTCTTGAAGTGTTTGATGTATCGGAGCGATGTTGTTGATCGCGACGCAATCGGGATCTTTCTGCGGCAGCAGAGACCCTAGCAGTCTCTGTCCGCAAGCGCGCAAGCTCGCCATCACGCATGGCCTTTTCAGCAGCAGCCCGTGATTCACGCTCGACACTAGGTGTTCTTGAGGGGAGGTGAATGGTCTCTTCCTCTACAATCTCCTCATCTTCTTCGCTATCGTCCTCCATGCTATTGTCTCTAAGTGCGGCAGCCTCCTTCTCCTCTCTTTCCTTCTCGAGACGAAGTCTCTCAATGTCAACCCGGCGCTTGCGCTCCTGTTCCTTGCGAGATTTGTCGTCATCTATCTGGCGAGCAACTGGAACCGCACGTTCACGCCTCATAAAGGCAACGGGTTCTGGGGTTCCCGCAGTTGATGAGGGTGTGGCTGTAACACTACTCTCACGCTGCCGGACTGCTTCGGCATGTCGAATTCTGCGAGCATCGGGCGTGTCTTGCATAAGTTGCTCCATCAACTGCTCATCGATTTTATCGTCCTCTTCAAACGCTTGGATCCGAAGAGCATTGTCTATAGCAGTGTGGAGGTCTCTGCGACGACCCTTGAGTGGGTTGTAGATGGCGTAGGTGACCTCTGCACCGTAACTGCTAGTAAAACGTGAAGACAGAGGGGGGAGTTCTTCCTGGATAGCAGCACCATTGGTGAGCATGGTCTGGGAAGAGTGGTTGCTCTTGTGAGCAGGGGCGTTTCTTCGTGACATTAGGAATGGTGAAGAGTGCTGAAGGATAAAATTAGTGGTTTTTGCTCAACAATGTAAGCCAGAAAGAAAACGATATTATCAATGAATACCCAAGACAATCGATAGAATATTGTTTGGCATAGATGCTTTGTGCTGCGTAGTGTTAGAAACAAGGTGTAATATTACAGTGAGAAGGCATGTGCGAGTAAAGGAACGAAAAGAAAGAGAAACCTGACAGCACAAGAGGCGATCAGGCGTGGGTATTCATACTTCTTCGGTATTGTAAAGAAAGGCTAAAAGCAGCCTTCTTTGTTCAAAGTCCAGTGAGTAGTGTCGGCCAGAGGCGTCTGCAAATAACTTGAGGGTTATCAAAGATCTTCAAACAAAGAACTGTCAAAGAGCAGTGTCTGGTTGGTCGGTTGGAAACACAACCCAGCTTGGGACAGCGTCAAATATTGCGGTCGTGAGAATTCCCAAAGACAATAGTAAACCACGGCGACTCTTACAAAGAGTATGAAATTGCTTCTAAGAATCAGAGTTTTGTTGTGCTATGAATTCGTAGCGCAAGATATCAAGCAGTCGTTTGGTAGCCTGGCAAGCAAGTAAGCGCCCGGACTTAGCGTTAGCGCGGCGCAAATGTTCTGATAACGGCGTATTGTATAGTCGTAACGGCGACGGGATTCGGCTTCGAGAGAAAATGAGTAGACCAAGTCTTCCTCTGGTTGCTGAAGGGGTGCCTTGGCGGCGGGCAAAGTCTCAAGATGTCGGATAGCAAAGCAAACTATAATGTTCCAGGAATGAACAAAGAACGTTGTGCTGTCGTTCCAGAAGAAGAAATGACTTGTCCGATTGTGCTCAAGTGAGCGTGTCTAGAGCAATAATCGATAATGAAAGGGAGAGACCTCGCAGATAGTAAAGAGTAAAGACCTAGGCGCAAAGGAGCTTGGGCGGACAGTATTGTGACGGCGTCGCTGATAAAATGTGTGAGATTTCTCGTCTAGCGCGATCGAGCCGCTAGTCGGTGATACTTTAAATCAAGGTCAAAATCGAGGGACGGGAAGAACATGAGTTTATGACCGCGGATGTTTGGCGATGTTGATAGACGGTGCCTGGTTTCGTTTGATTTAAGCCAAAATGTCGATGCTACTAAAGCAGCAAAATACCGTGCTGACTGGCGGCAGAAAAAAAAATTATATATATTAAACTTAAATTATTATTGGGCGCGGTCGGTGAGGCGAAAGGCGGTGCCACGACAACAAACAAAGAACAAAGAAACAAAGAGAAATAAAAGTGGGCTCTATTTTCAGCGCTACTACAGCTAGAAAATCACAATCACCAGCACCAAGCAATAGAGTGTATTTTAGAGCTCTATTTTAATTCAACTTCGACAAGCTTATTGGGTCGGGATTGGATTGGATACAGGCCGCTTTCTATTTGCCTTTCCTCTGAAGTTTACTACTCTTTGGTTTATATAACATCAATCAATCAACTACTCTTGGGTCACTTACTAAACTCAACTCGGCTAGGCTGCAAGGTTAGGACCAGGGCCACAAAGTTCTCCCGGCCTGATTGATATTGGTGCAAATGGGACCGGTGTTCTCAATGGAACCAAAGCTTCAGAAATCGGACTTTGCAGCTTTAGTCAAGTCCCGCGTCGCCACGCTTGCTATTTGTTGTTCTCAGTGTGGAAATTGCAGCGTCAGCTGCAGCCAAAAGGCAGTGCATTAGGCCGCCATACTAGGCCGCCATACTCAATATTCTTGTGCAAAGTTTCGTATTGCATAATGTTAGACGGAGCTTCGGCTCTTCTATCGTATCATTACTAGTACCTTGTGACATGGCCCGTGGTGGGTGATGGTTTAACTCCCTTTTGCCTCCTGTATTCCCTCTCCCTCATTAATGATACCCTTCCTCTTGATCTCTATTAAAGCTTTCTTGACTGGCCATAATTCCCCTTTTAGCCTAATATTCAAGTGCCCCTACTGTACTGTTATAACCCACCTGTCTAGCTTTTGATGATAGTAAATTGAACAGCACACTGCAAGAGAATAATTACATCACAGACCTTGTTCGTGCTCCTGTATCTCGTGTTAGTTGCTTCTAAACAATCTTTAGCTTTTGACGGTAAGAACTTCCCATATTAGTTTCATGAAGTACAGATATGTAATTCCATCGCAAAGTATATTGACAGTAGAAATAAGGTAAGCCAATGCTCTGCCCCTGACCCTAATTCCCCTATGAGAAGCAAATGGGAAACAAACCTTTACTTGATGGCTATGGCTTACCCTTATTGAACTCGGGGAGGCGCCCAGTAAGTTCGTAAAGTTCATTGCCTCAAATACCCGAGATACAACATGTGTCCTCAATCTGAACATGCAAGGCATGAAAACTACTAGAATATATTCCATCGTGGCCAGTGGTGCATATGTGTACATACATGTCAGACTTCGGCTCCTGCATGTATGTGTGTACGTACATATGTGAGGCACGTTGTCTTCTTGGAGTAAAGAAACTGAGCAAATTGACGCCGTGTTGATGTGAATTTGACAGTGTACATGATGATGATGTTATATATTCTCATGCCTCTATGATAAACATGGGTATCTTTATAGTTCTAGAAACTTAATAAGATTAATGATTGAAAAAAAAAAAATTTAAACATGGGATTATGATATGCATGATATGCATGGTATATTTTCAGTATTAGAAACCATAATTCCTATACATGGTAGGGTTAGAAGATTGAATAGGGTTAATACACACATACAGTATATATTGAGGTACACACATATATTGATACTGTTCTGACAGCTGTCTAAGAGAACATCACACCTGCACTCAGCTGTTATGGTAAATGTATAAGTCTCTATTTGTAGATACTATGCACTTGTACCGTTTCTGCCTAATGTGGACCTTGAGCCTCACAAAGGCAGCATAATATATAACATCAATCAATCAATCAATCAACTTGTACAGTATGCTGTGAACATGATCAACGATAGCATAATTGAGAACCTCAATGTCACCCTTGACTTACTACGTACTATGTAGTAGTAGCCATCTAAAACATTGCTGGAATTCTACCTAGGTTAGTAATGAGTCGAGTCCTAACATAAGCAGAATGCCTATGACGTAGAAATATTCGTCCAATCCCTCTTCACTGATCAAGCGGTGAGAGCACCTCTTGAGCCCATGTTTTAAGCCGCATCTTGATCAACAAGTTGTAAAGCAATGGCAGTTTGAGCCCTACGAGGATGTATGAAATGAATCAGAAACGAGGATACTGACAGTAGGGCCCCTATTAACATAGACTGTTGCCATAGAGCAATTAGTGCTCGATACGATGAAGGAATTCTAAAGTTGAGAATTCCATGGATTTCTGTATCACGTGACTTTAGGTAAATCTGGAAAAAAAAGGAGGGAGTATATGTCCGATACGACTTATCGCTGCATTGTCATTGGATGATCGGATATTCTCGGCCGCATATCAACGGCAACAGCAGCACCGTGAGTAAAAAGCAACAAATCATGTTCAGCATTGCTTCTGAGCGTACAGAAACATTCGCATCGTAGGCTTATGGTCCCAGAAGCGATTAAAAACATGCGATAGCGCTTTATATGGTTTTTGTATTGTGTCACTGTGTATTTTCCATACATTTCTTTTTTTCCTGCTACAGAAATGCCGCTAGGAATTGTAGCAAACAATGAACAACTAAGTTGGAGTAACCAAAAAAAAGAAGTCAGAAGATGCACCCGGGAAGATGATAAAACTAGCTGCTTTACATGTCTAGTGTCGTCATAGTTTGGCATGCTGGCTTTCTATTGCAAAAGCCCGCCCTCTTCTGGGCGAGCGACAGTATGCTCTGGAAATGGTTTAGTGTGCCGCCCCCTTCCCCCCGACGAAAATGGGGTTAGGGATTCTAAGTCGTCCTTCGAGCAAAGCCTCTTAGCTCGTTCTTGGCTTATAAAAATTGCCTACAACAAAGAACACCGCTTTCCTTGTGATGTAGAAAAAAATAAGGAGACCAGATAAAATGACGCGAAACGGCCTACACGTTTGATATCCTGATATCCTGACGAAGAACTGAATAGACTGTAATGTCACGGTGATCGAAAGCTTAGGGGATTCGACCAAGATACCATAGAGAATAAAAAAAATTTGCCCTTGCAGCAGGTCTCAGAAGCTCAGACAGCCATAGGAGACCCGGTCTTATCAGTGGCTAACTACTAATAGTTAGTTAGTACATGGGTGAGTCTCATTATTCGTACTGAGTCAAGAGGTCATTCGATTTTACACGATGCGTCGGTTCATTGTTGGAGAAAGTAGAAGGTGGAGTCGCCGTGCCAAATCCCTTCGACGTAACACACCGCTGTCGTCAGTTGTGGGAAAGCCTATCGCTGGCTGTCGGGCGGCTTGCTATTGGCCGCAGAGTTGTATCAGCAAAGCAATAGCAAAGCAGTAGCAAAGCAGCAGGAAACCAACAGATATGCAGTGCCATGCAGCGGCTCATACTGTGGATGCAAGCCACAATGTCCTAGTTGTTGTTCTATTTGTCCTATCCCAAGTATGTACATATTATCTAGCCTGCAGGTTGGTTGCTTGAGGGTCTAGAAACAAACACCTCCTGGATTGCAGCGACGCCTTCTTCTCACGATCCTTATGCAGGCATCGGCGTCACCAGATCCCAAGCCCAAACAACGCTATACTCGACGTCATTAGTAGCCTGTCAACAAGCCCGAAGCGGCTTGGCCTGAGCTGGCCGATGAAGTTGGAATGTGCTCTTCTGTTGTTTTGAATCTATACATCTGGGGTAAGTACCTTTTTTTAGCGGATCCTGCCTGAGTCGTTTACATCACAGGTCCCTGGCCCCGCTTTGCGTGACTGCAGCCAATCACAGACGTTGTCTGTGCCTTTTTGCTGAACTTATATGCTGCCTTGCCGTTTTCCTTTTTCTGCTTCACTTCTTCTTTTGCTTTCTCCAGGCTTCAACATCTCAAAAGACATTTCAAAATTCTCAAAAACTCATCACTTTCACTTTTCTCTCCTTCGTCGCCCCGAGCTTTCCAAGATTTATGCCCTTGACATCGTTTGCAATAGTCTGCATCTGATTGTTTTCTCTCTTCACCGATCTTGTCACGTTGCTTGTCTTTCCGTGAATGCTGTTATTCGTGTCGCCGTGATCTCTACCATCTTCTGCGTAGCATAGCATGCTCTACAGCACCTCAAATAGCTTATCTTCATATACTATCTTGCCTTTTTTTGATCTATCCTCTTCACAATGCTGTCCTCAGTTCCTAGAACGGTAGTCCGTCGGCAATCACTGCCATCGTCGGCCGTCGCCATGGCCCCCGTAGCTTTCACCCGCTCACTTGCTACTAGAGCTCGCCACCACCGTAACGACTCTGGTATTGAAGAATCTTCGTTTTCTTTCGGAAGTCGGTGCCCATCTATGGAGCACATGCATCTCCCGGTGAATACCGATGCTCGTACTGCCTGCCGCCAGATTGCTGCTCATTACTGGAGCTCGGCCAATGGCTCGCAGGCGGATAAGATGGCAAGATGGAGAGCTAGCTCCGAGAGTGTCCACTTTGATGCTGACAAGTCTTCTGTCGATCTTTCTCACATGTGGCAGAACCCTCTCCAGAAAAGTGCCAGCAGCTCAAATTTTCTTAGATCGTCTCGTATGTCGTTCCTTAACGATCCGAGTACTCTGCAAAGCATGCCCTCAGCTCGCCGTCAATTTCACAACTGCAGTCGTATGCCTATGAGCTCATCAGGCCCCGAAGTCTACCCTGATCTGGGAAACTACGGTCCCTTCATGCATAATGAGACCGTCAAGGAGTCCTCAACTGACTACGACGACCTCCACATGTACCGCCCTAAGAAATTCGATACACTTGATTCTGCTACTTCCAGTACTCCCAAGTACGACGACCTACATTTATATGGTCCTACTACCTCTCCAGTCAATATAAGCAAGAAGTCTTCACAAAAATACGATGACCTTCACAAGTACGCTACAGCTGTTGGAGGCCCGATTCAAACTGCAACTGAGCCCCTTTATACATATGACGACCTTCACCTTTATGGTCCTTCTGTTGTTGACTCGCTTCCTGTTGAGGCTGGGATTCCCGAGTATGAAGATATCAACGAGTACAATATGGATGCTGTCCACCATGAGGCTCCTGAGGGTCTCGTTGGCGAGACCTCGGAGGGTGTAATTCCCATTGACACCATACTGGCTAATCAGGTTGATGTGATCCCCGAGGACAAGTCCGAAGAGTACACCGACCTTAGCAAGTATGGCCCCGTCAAGTGGAATGAGCCAAATGGTAGACTCCCTCCGTCTGCAGAGGAGCTCTCTAAAAACTACCAGGACCTCGACATGTACAGCAGTGCTGTCAAATTCAATGAACCCCATGGCAGATTGCCCCCTTCTGCCGAGGAGCTATCGAAGAACTACCAAGACCTTCATAGTTACGGACCTGTCATTCACGAGCACCTTGAGTCTGGCGTCCAGTTGACCCCTGAGGAGCTTTCCAAGAAATACGAGGACCTTCACCTATACAATGGTCCCCAAAGTCACCTTGAACCTCACGGCCAGCCTGCTAAGACTACCGAGGAGCTGTCGAAGAATTACCAAGATCTCGACAAGTACGATGGGCCTCACCATTTTAACGAGCCCCATGGCAAGCTAGAAGCCTCAAAGGAAGAAAAATCCAAGAACTACACAGACCTTCACAAATATGACGGACCTGTTCTTTATCTCGAGCCTGATGGCAAGCCAACTGGTTCCAAGTATGCCTACCCTTCATCACAAAACCACGTTCGAGCCTGCAGATTACTAACCTTCTTTTATCTTCAGCTGATCCTTCAACCGAATTACACGCCATGGTTTCATTTTTCTCTCTTGTTCTTCAGGCCCTAAGAAACCGTTACTTATTCTACCACACGTTTATGACGGGCGTTATCATTCATTTTTTTTCTTCTCTTCTCTTCTCTTTTATCAGCATCTTGCACTGGCGTTTATATTGCGCCTTGCTCTTTTCCCTACTACCCATTTTTTTCTTGGTTCTTTTGCATTTTTTGCTGCATACCCCCCACCATTGTTGACTCGTTTTCCCTGTTTGCTGCCCTCACCTTTCATATATTTTTTAACGACTTTACTACACCTTGGCACAAGAAATTACGTTTCAACCCGCCATCCTCCACACGCACATATCATATGGGGGCCTCAGTATCCCAGAGTCTTAGACCTTCACCAAATAGTACAATCTTGTGCTTGGATAGTTTCGAGATTGTGCTCTGTTTTACTTTATCTTTTTTGGCGGATCTTGTTTATTACTGTATTGATACTGAATGATAGCGAAATAAAAATCACATATCAACTACTTGAATTCTTATATGATGAATAGAGTAAAATAACACTGTACAAGAAGTAAAAGAACGAATGTAAACGCGATCTAGCCAACAGGTAAGTCAATCAGCAAAGGTACAATAAATGTGGGCTGAGGTTCATGTCAAAACACTAAAATCGAAGAGATTTCTCCGCAATCAGGAAGCGAGCTTGTGGGGTGATTCTGACATGTTGAATTTGGGGAAATCAAGTTTAATACTAAATTTCCTGTTATCTTGATTGGAGTAACGCATAAACTATTTGAAGATATGAAACTAAACTTGGATTTGAAAGTCACAAACTGAAGGACTAAGATATTCGATAGTAACACTGAACTTGAAAGAAAAAACGATGGAAAGGGTATAACCCTACCAGCAAGGGTAGGACACTAATATTATTTATTCCATCTTGGTTTTTCGCGATTGCGATGTTTCGCAGCGCTCAGTGAATCCAGGACACTCGCTCATTCCAGCAACATCATTCATCTGGCAGAAGTGCTTTAGGTCTTCTGTGTTCCAACTGAAGCGGCGAACCCGCGGCGAAACCTCAGTAAAAGGAGGCGCAGCAGCAGCAGCAGCAGCAGCAGCAGCAGCAGCAGCAGTAGTAGTAGTAGGACTAGCGACGTTGATGCAGGTTGGGGTGGTAGAGTTCGAGTGGTGGAATTCAGAAGGTTTCCAAGACTGGGTGTGTCGGATGGCCATGGCGACCTGGGCGACAGTATGTAGTGACGGATGCCAGTCGGAGGGAGAGGGTGGGCTGGAGGGCTTAGTGAATACCATTATAGCTGTTCTGATGAGAAATTGGTATGGAGATACTGTTGACAAAGATTTGATAAAGGGTATATTGTTTGCGAGTGATGTTTGGTAGATGGTATTGTTTGAGGAAAGAAATAGTGTTTTGAATAGATATTCAAAGAGAGTCTCGTAAATGGTGTGGCACGTAGAGATACTTATACTCAAATCTTAGCTGTACTAGTATGCTCCTAGTACCATAAAATAAGAACACAATCACCTTCTCTACACGATATTGCAGGCGTGATGGTCATTGCACTTCTTCACCGAGCGATGCCCGCATGTCGCCCGTTTGGAGAACAACAACAACATTCCAATCAAGTAGAGGGTACGTTGTACTTTTTGCCTCCAAAACCGCCGCTAGCTTAGACGGTGGGCTGTGGTGTTGATCCAGAGAGCGTGGTGTTGATCCAGAGAGCGTGGTGTGATAAGCGGGAGGAAGTTTCCAATGCAGATATCAACTAGAAGACGGCAAACCAAGTTTGCTTAGCATAGGTAGTTAGTTCCCCGCTATATGCGATAACTTCTATTCTTGTCTCACTGTATGAAAAAGTCAACGCCTTAACTAGGCTTCTGTAGCAAATAAGAATCAAGGAATATATATGCCTTTCTTCCTTTACTTGGCTAGACTTGTGTCGAGATACTGCCATGAAGTGATGTTTTTTCTCGCCTACTATAGTGGCGTCATATTGCTAGAACCGACCAAAAAATGCAGAGAGGCAAATTAGCTAACCGTATAGTATTCAGATAAAAACTATATCTGTATATATGAGGGGATAAGAGAAGAACATGCAAAAGGTTAATATTGCTTGATTATTTACGTAGTTATATCTGCTATATAGTAAATATACTTACATATGCAGGGTGGCAATTGGATGTAATCATGATGCCATTGTTTTTAATAAGATATATATCGAATGTATGAGGTACTTAGTACTAAGCACAGAAAGAATACATGAGAAGGAACGAAACGGAACAGACGGATAACCTCATAACAATAGAATAAATATGTTGTTATTCTTCTGCCTTTGAGTGGTTCAAAGTCCGCATTAGGCACATAGAACAGAATAGATAAAAAGAAAGAAAAAACAAGCCGCTTTTTAAGAATGATGAATGTCTTGGTACATAGAGACAATAGCAAAATGGAAAGGAAATATGCTATGTAGACTGGATGCTACGAGACTCGACTTGATAGCACATTAACCGGCGTTGTTCCGATTTTCTGCCTCTCGAGCCGCCCGCTCCCAGTCTGATGTAAATAGGTAGATATACTCGACGATGGAGACACTAATAGTATTTGTTAGCAAATGAAAGTCCCACCTTGAAATCTCGCAAAGCACAGGACACGAGGGAAAACTTACAGAACAAGGCCGATAGATACACCGAACCACATGCCGTAGAGGCGCCAGCCTAGACCAAAAGCCGTCCAGAACGAAATCGGCAATCCGATCGCGTAGTATGCGAACAAGTTGACGTATCCACCAATATGTTGCTGTCCGATACCACGCAGTAAGCCATGGGCACCGGCCGCCATTGCATCCGCCAATTGCATAGTAGCCAGAACCGGCATGACCTGGGCCGAGATCTCGACCACCTTGGGGTCCTGTGTAAGCAGATACGGGATCTTGTGGCGCCAGATCATCAGCAGCGCAAAGTTGAGCAGGGCAACGAAACATTCTACGGCGACAGTGACTTTGGCGGCCATGCGGGCTGGTTGGAGAAGTTTGGCGCCAATCAAATTCGCTACGCGCATAGACCCGGCTACGGAGATAGAGAAGGGAATCTGGTAGGTTGTCGATGTCAGAGTGGCCATAACACCCTGTGCGGCTAGATCGTAGGGCCCGAAGCGGGTGGCAGCAAACACAAGAACTTCAAAGGCGACATATTCCGCCTCGAGCATGACCAGGCCGGGAATCGCAAGCTTGATCATGGGCCACCAGTTGTCAAGCGCACGGCTAGAGAAACCACCCCAGCATTGACGTCCGTCGATGAAGTAGACATATAAGAAAAGCATGACTGGAAGCATGTTCTGCGTCATAACAATGGCGATGGGAGCGCCGATGAAACCCCATCCGAGGTGCCACACGAAGAAGTAATTGAGGCAGATGTTGATGGGCGCTACAATCATCAAGATGTATGTTGTGGCGTGGAAGATACCCTGGCTCTGTACGAAACGCTTGCCAGCCTCCCAGATGGCCGCAGCAGGACCACCGAGAATGAGAATACGCAGATATGATCCAGCGAGAGCGGCCGTCTCCGGTTCTGGGATGACATAGGACAGAGCCGCGCCACCGTACCACCAGAAGAGAGCGATGGGGAAGAAGAGGAGGAGGAGAAAGTAGGTCATGCGTTGGCAGTGCAAGCCGACAAGGTGTTTATGACCAGACCCGTATGCTTGGGCACATAGAGTATCCAGTGATGTCGAGAGGCCAATGAAGATAGAGTAACATGAGATGACAGCCGTCATGTTGGCTAGACTGACAGCGCCGAGTTCCTCCTTGCCAAGACGGCCGACTGCAAAAACACTTGCTACATTGATAGAGTATTGAAGTAGGAAAGTGCCGGTCAAAGGCAGAGAATACTGAAGCACCGTCTTTGTCTCGCGCTGCCATGTGCTCTGAAGGCTTCCTGCCTGTAGAGCAGCCTCCCATTGCTCGCCGAGCTGTTCAGAATCCGGAGAAGCAGGAGGTATGAAGACATCGTTATCTCCGTCTTCAACAGCACAGTCTTCTGTGCCGGTTCCATACGAACTTACCGTAGACCCACTTAGCAGACCGCTTGACTCATCTAGACTGCGACGGGGTACCCGGCTCGGCGAATATTCGCGGCCATCACGCACCTTTGTGCTAAACACCGTATCGTACAGCTTCCGCAGCCTGCCCTTCTGAACGGCCCCATGCTTCGGCGGTAGCAGATGGTTATCCCGCAACATCGATGCTTCTGCAGCCCGGGACTGGGCACGCTCGCTGCGCGAGAGATGGGGAGATATTCCACCTGCTGGAGGCCTGGGCGCTAGGCGCAGCTCGGGTACGGGAAGAAGAGATGGGCGCTCGGCACCGTAGGCTATTCCACTGGGCCGGCGATACATGGGTGGGCCTAGCATGTCTCCGTCTGCAGCAGAAGAAGATGGCGATGCAGGCGATTGTGTAGACGAGGTGTCGCATGCGGCAACATCGCTAGCAACGATGAGTTCCGGCTTAGAAGTCATCTTAAGACGGAAAACGGCGATTAACCTTTAGTGGGAGATGGGGTGAAAATCTCCGAGAAAATGATATAAAAAAAAGCCCAGAGTTTGGTGTATGGTATGATGAGTAACACGAAGAGATTTGCTGTGTTCAAAGTTTATTCGTTTTCTTCTTCCTTTTTAAGATATATGAAAGATTTGACAGCTCTGAGGAAGGGCACGTGAATAATGACGGAAAAAAAAAGAAATATAATTATGGGACAGAGCCGCTTGTCGAACTTGAAGTCGCCCAAGCAAACCAATACTGGACCTCGTATATAGTTCTATGATTTTATTACGCAGACTCTGAAAAGAAGACAGTGAGTGAGTGGCAAGTCTTTGCCGTCTTGTTCATAAGAGCTAAATCGTGATTAACAATCCTAACAAATAGAAGACGGGTTGGCTAAGTCTAGTGAGTAAAAAGGTACTCCGCTCCGATGGTTGACTTTGACCGGGGTAAATGGTAAAGAAAAGCGCGTTAAAATTGTAAGTAAAGTGTAGTGTAGTGTAGTGTAGTGTAGTGTAGTATTGAATACAGGCAAAGCAGCGGAAAAGAAATCTAAGTGATGGCTGGCTGGCGAGCAAGGGTCTTTTGCCTGATATTGTTGAACGTCTTGTTAGAGAGAGAAAGATGAAGCCTGAAGAACCGGTTTATCCAGAAGCAAGCGACAGCCACTCCTTCTTATGATAACAGTTTATAAAGTCTGTTACAACTGCAGTGCCATCTGCGGCAGGAATTCCCCGGCAGGAGATAGAACACCCCATCCCAATATGCAATATGCCTCACATTACGCTAGGCCGAGGAGCCACATACAAGCCAACCCGGGACCTGATGCAGCTTTAGAGTACGTACAGTTCGGGCTTAGACCTTGGCATATGCATAGTTAGACACGCTAGAGGGCAGTCAGCTATTCCTGGCTGCGACGCGGGCTGCATGACGAACGCGACGGTGCTTTGTGAAGCGAGACGACAATGATGACCACGATGCATACTGTGACTACTATTACAAGTAGCAGGACAGAATAGATTCCCTGTGCAACTGACTGCTATCGCCAAAAGGCGTGGTGTACAGAGAGAGGCACAGAGTGGTGTAAACCCACATAGCAAGTCAGAATCCGAGCATCCGTCTCGTACGTAGACGCACTATAAGTGTGTGTTGCAATCGGCCGACCCATACAGCAAACGCAATGTCTCGCCTGACCTGTTTTGCAGCTTTTGTGATAACTACACGTTTCTTAAATGTGGTAATTAGTGGCATCTCACCCGCAACAACAATATCGTGAAGGGTCACTGATATATCAAAGTCGTATCTGGCTGGCCCACATACATATATGCGCCCTTGTTGTTCTATTTAGTGAGAGAAAAAAGTAAAGGCCCTGAAGCAAGTTCAAACTTTAACAGCTTAGCGTTGATAGTCCAACGCCGGAACTACGCTCTTATCTTAATTAGGCCATGTCCGACGCTAATCTTTGGCGCTACTCATAGAACGAACGATATATTTGCAAGTTGGTAGTAGGGCCACTAAGAAGATAGCGCATATAGGGTTAAGTATTTTCTTGGTAGTTGAACTTGAACTGTAAACTAGCTAACTCATGGTTTCTGATACAAATCGACATATAAGACTTCTCGTCATAGTCGACATAAATACCCGGCCGGATGTTTATTGGCTCGTCATGATATCCTTTCCGCCGGCAAATTAAACCACGGCTGATGAACTCTGGTAGTCACAAAATGACGAAATGATGTGTGTGTATGTGTGTGCATTTTAACGTCAAAAAACTTACTAGTAGAATATTACCAGACTAAGTCGAGTATGAAGGATGAGTGGTGTCTCAGATGCTCTACTTAGGGGGGTGTGCAGGAAGTATAGCAGCGGCGCCGCAAACGGTATTTGCATGCTGAATGAAGCAGTCCTTAGATAGAGCATGCTACTAAAGGGATCACAAATGTCTACTTTCATTTTCCATTTCTGTTCATCGTTGCTTAGTGACTTCTTGGTTTTGACTGCTTATAAATTTTGTAAGAAGAGTCAACTATTTAGTTAAAGAAACTATTCGCCTTGTGTCCATCATGAGAACATCATGTAGTACTTGTGTGTATATATAAAAGGGTTATTTTCTTACACGAACTACTAGTAACGCAGCGCTCAAGTCTTCAGCATAAGAACTAGATCTCACCTACGTCGCTGTCAGCTACCAAAACGCTATTTTATTAGCTACGGTCGCGTGCACGGTTCCTCCCCTCCCCCCCCCCTCCGCCCCCCCC
>LXGT01000305.1:0-35972 GCA_001640655.1 Endoconidiophora laricicola | reverse complement strand
GCTGCTTCACGAAGTATGCAAAGGTCACTACTGACCTCCTGCTCCCAGGGTTCTGCTCACTGGGACAGGAGAGGCACCTTGATAACATCTCTCAGTTATATCTAGCTTCCTTAGAACCCAGACTGTCTAATGCGGACACTGATCCACGCAGTGGTAGTATAAATAATGAATTAATCAATCGAATGTACGTAGTCTTCTTAGATCTCAGACCGCCTAATGCGGACCTTTAGCTATGCAAAGGCTGAATAATACATAGCATTAATCAATCAAAGGTGACCACTGGCCTCTTGCTCCCAGGGTTTTGTTCACTAGGACAGGAGAGGCGCCTTTGACCTAGTTAGGCTGAACGGGATAGTCAAATACCTCATTACGCAGGGCTGGCCAACGTATGCAAATGGGCGAGCTCCTTCCCTTAGGGCAGAACAGCAATATTGTTACTGGTGGGTTCCAGAGTGTCGAAGAACATGTAGGTAAAGGCGTACCTTAAGCCACGCCCGATTTGGCTTTTATATCAAAGTAAAGATCTGAAATAGAGGAGAAGAATAAAACGATAAATATAAAGTAGATAACTAAACCAACCGAACTAGCTGCGAACATTAAAATAACTGGTAAAACCTGGAAATGACGACTAGGGCACAAGTTCACAGAACAATAACCAGAAAGTGAGACTGTACGAGAATGAAGAAATCTAACTCATCTGCAATTATGGTTCAGATACTGTCTACGGCTGGTCTAACTGCTAGTATCGACAGGATGGCTATCTACACCGTTAATCACAGAGGAGGGAGATGGCAGCGACTTTGGTAAAGTCCCATTCAACAAGGCAATATTGACAAGCGGCGGTAGAGTATATGACGCCTTCCCAAAGGAGAGCTCCGTAGCTCGGGAGACGTTCACGATGCCAGTGATATAGTCACTGAATGGCATTAGAGAGTCATCAACTACCATAAGGGAAGTCAGGATGTGCATATGATATTGCACATCAAAGCTTGAGGCTCCCTCTTCTGTGTGGACGGCATGTTGAAGCTGTACCGAGGGCTCAATCTCAGAGTATAGTGATGTCTTGGACGACTTAGTAGAAGAAGAGAGCGTTGCTGATGTAATGGAAGGTGTAGGAACTGAGTTTGCAGCAGACAGAGTTGTGCTAGCACGGTGCTGCATTGGAGTCGCCGCAGCGGGATTCACCCAGCGCGTGGCCGAGTAGACAGGCGTGACCGCGTCTTGCCACTTATGGGATGCCTGCGATAAGGTCAAGTACTCCTTGTCGCCTTCCTTGATTCTCTTTATTTGTGGCTGCTCAGCTATCCTTTGCCAGCTACCGCCAGACTTGCTGTCAGTCTTCTCCTTCTTCGCATTTACCTTCACATGCCCCTCTGCCTCGACACGAGCAGCCTTGGCGAATGGACTAAAAAGATGGGTGCGCAAATAACTCGCCATATCATCCAGATCACCAGCATTGTTAGCATTAGGGCCAAAATACAGATCAGTGCTTGTGACAGTAGTGGCGCTTTTGTCGGCCTTCTGGAATGTCTTGCGTGTGCATGTCAGGTCGGCAGGATGACATAATGCAACAGTGCGGTCGTAATTCATTGCACACTCTTCCAGCGACCGACGCGCCATCGGGCCGTGGGTCCGGGTTGTGCCATAACACCACGGGGCACCGGAGTCATGGCTATAATCGCCGAAGCGAATATCAGCGAATACTGAGAAGAGAGGTTGAGAAGTTAGTGATATACAAATTTGGAGAATATTAGAGAACCTCAACGATGAGAAAGAAAGCTAAATAAATAGATAAACTTACTATGCGAGCGGAAGGTAGCAGCGTCAATCATAGGCTTTGGCGGCGTGATTGGCGAAGCACCAACTCGAAGTGGGGCAGCGCCGCAGGCCAGATTTGAGGCGGCCGTGGCGCCGGTACCATGGCTTAGTAGTCCGATCTGGATATCAGGTCTAGCAGCCATGATATCTTTCAGAGCCTGGGCAAGCTCCAGCGACGCATCACTCACCTTATAGAACGGAGTGTTTTGCATGCTAGCTACAGCCTCAGGATCGTCCAATGACAGCTGCATGCGGTCATGAGGACGGTTTTCTAGACGCTTGAAGTTCGTGTAGGGAATATCGACAAGCAGTGTGTAATCGCAGGCGTCCTGGCCGTTTTCAGTTACGGCGCCTAGCAGCGCATGGCTGGCGATATCCTGCAAGGCTTCTAAACTGTTTTTTAAGTCGTAGGCGTCTGGCACTAGTATTATAATGTAGTCGGCGGCGTCTAAGAGGTTCAAGGGAATGGCGTTGCTGGGCACGCTGGAGGCATTACCCTGACTGTCTTGGCTATAAGCCATGGCGCTGGAAGAACTTCTAGGTGTGAATGGCGTATGTGAGTAAAAAATATTGGATAATGGAGATAGATGATGGTCAAGAATGATGAATGCCACGAAAGATGATGGACGATTTCAATAATAAAGTAGCAACAGTAACAAGAAAAAAACCAATGTGGTGGTTATGTAAGAGTGCGGAAGTAGAAAAGATAGTACTGAGCGGACAGGTAAATTTTCATAGCCATCATGTTTAAAAGACATTGTTAGGACATGATTTTTTATAGGACTTATTATCTCTATAGTTTAGATTTACATTAAATTAATTCTCTAACATTGAACATTGAACACTGAACACTGAGAGTAAGACCAAGATGAGGCGATTATAAGTTGTTAGTAGATAGAGACATTTGTCCAGCTAGCCAATTATAGAGCATGGAAATACCCGCTTTTGCCGAATCTAGCCACACAGTAATTATGAGTTACTTTTACAATATAGCGTCTAAATTTCACGCAGATGCTAACTACTGCTTGAGATAAAGGCGTCTTCGGGAAGTTCATACGGTAGTTGTTAATACTGCAAGCTTAAGCATAATGTTAAAGTGATATCTTCTAATATATGCATGTCGGTAACGCCTATGAACGTTCTAATTCACCATCATGAGCCAACACTTCCTACTATACTCCTTAGGTGTAGTATTTGACCACTGCGCTTCACTAAGGTGACGAAAGATATCATTGCCAGATTGAAATATATCCAGGTTTCTATGTTCATATTGTACAGTCTGGCGACCCTTAGAGATGTAAATGTTTTGATAATATTACAACCAACTTGTAACCTTATCAGCTCCGTCGTACAGTGAGCCTCTATGTCATCTCCAAATCCAAGCAACAAAGTCCTAAGAAAGTATGGAGTTCTTACCGCCGCAGGCTGTATGAGAAGTATCGGTTGCTTATACTACATGTTAGATTTGAGCATACGAGAATACCCTTAAGTTTATACAATCATCATCACCTCGGAGCTCCTTTCTTAGTAGCTTGGCTTTCTATTTTCTACTGTCCACCTTCCCCCCATGTTTATTCAATTTTCTATGCCATATCTTTGGAGCCTGATGACAGTCGCGCTTAATGTAACTATCTTCGGAATAGATCTGTCTTGGTTGTTATCAACCGAACATAATGTATCCAAGCTAGGCCCGCCTATTTACCAAACAAGCGCTCATTGGCTTAGGTGCCAGCCAACACATATTTTTTCCGTTCCGATAAAAGAAAGAAACCAATATTTGAAGCTGTGAAAACGACGCCGAAATTCATGTAAAATGGTTCATAAGCTATATGCTTGAGATATCAAGTGACGAATTGGATAACCAGATAAACGATAAGCCTTTATAAAATATGGTTGGGCAATTTATTATTATTCTGAGGATAGTTGCTGTAGGTATGAAGCTATCTTCGAGGATTCGGCGATGCCGCGGAGAGGTGCAATGCCAAGAGATCGTAGGCGAGGCGGTTTGTCGAAAGTGATGGGTAAGATGATAAGGAGACACTAGGCTGCCTAGCTGGATTGCCTTACAACAGTCAACTCTGATCTCAAAAGGTATTGAGGCATAACAACCCTGGTTTGTCCTCATATTGCCATGGTTCACTTCTCGCAATAGGTAGTAGTTTGGCTATCTAGTGAGGGCGAGAATATTACTCACTATATGTACATGTACGTATATACTATATACTACTAGTACTGGAAAAGATTTAGCTACTGATTGCTTATACATAGAAACAAGATACTCAGTTGAAATATATATGAGATGTTATTTTGTATGGATTTATTGTAACATTGTTTTTAACTACATCTGCAATACTGCACCAATTTGGGGTTATAACACATGTGGAAAGCTAATTAAAGTAGTTGAATACAAAGCGGGTAAAACAATAACAACACAGAAACGAATAAAGATAGCTTTTTAGAAGATAAAGCCTAGCACTAACAGCCATTACCCAGCCCCTTGCTTCTTTACTAGCATTATAGTTTACCATCCAGACGTCGTTAAATCAAGCAAATAACTTAAGACCACTACCATGCTTGCCAATTTCACATACCTCGCACACACGGCAAACCTGGCCCTTGAATTTGGTTTGGTATTTGGAACCGTCGAACGCACACTCTTCAAACGCAGATCCGCTGTATATGGGCGTATGTGATGCAGCGCAGATCTCGAACTCGGCAAACTGGTCAAAGTCGACCTCTATCGCATCGTTGGGGTTACGCTCGCACTGAGCCTTGGTTTTCTTGGCCTATACATCACAATTTTTTTTGATTAGTAATTATGTAACTGAAAAACAAACACTGTCTTATAGCATTAAGATAAAATGACTTACGTTTTCAACAATCTTGCCAACACCACCATTAGCAATAATCCGGCTGGCAAAGCTGAGAGCCGAGTTATAGTTTTTCGCTCTTACCGCCTGCTGCATCGCCGCGCCAAGAACAAGCTGTCTGTGAGGTACCTCGATCTTTGGAATCGTAAAGTAGGCAGATAGCTCCAAGCTGCGCTTCAAAAGCTCGGGGTTCTCTGCAACGGCTGTAGGCGAGCCTAGTGCACGGCGAGAAAGCTCAATGCCCATGGCTACTGTGTACTCACTAGCAGACGTGACTAGCTTCTTGGCCTCGGCAACCTCGGAGTCGCTAGATACAGCGTTGATCAGGATAGCGTGCAGAATGCCCTTGAACACAGTGATACCATCCTCTAACTTATTCGCCTTCATAGCATCATAACCACGTTGCAAGTCGTGGCTCGCTAGATACTCGAGATCGCGTGGCACGATAGGCAAAACTGATCGTGCATCAGTTTCTTCTAGTGTTCTACGGACGTAGTTGATCAAGGGAGGAAGACCAGCTGAAGCAGGAAGATATGTCTTGGATGCAGAGAATACCTCGAGGAAACGGGGCTTAAGGGGGCTGAAGTTGACAGCGCCAACCTGACGGTTGAGCAGCTGCATGGCTGTCTCGAAAGAACCCCCGGCAATGTGATCAACTGCAAGGGGTGAGGTGCGCGCCCACATTTCAGCTTCGCTAACAGCAACGCTGCCAACTTCGTCACTCTCAACATTGACAAATTCTCCCTCGATTTCAGGCACGACATCATCGCCCACGTCCCAGCCGGCAGCATCATCCTCATCATCAACGTCAGCAGAAGCACCAGCAGCTGCTGCCTTGGCTTCAGCTTCATCACCATTAACATCCATTAGGTCCTCGCCAGCAGCATCATCCTCTAGAGAGAGACCTTCAACCTGGCCGAGAAGAGCTTTCTCAAACACTGACTGAGAAGACGCCTTGGTAGGCCAATTTGCCTTGTGAGTCGCTACAACTGCCTCAGGAACAGTCAGTGCATCACCAGATGGAGGGACGCTGATCTCCTCCTCAGTGAGACCAGTAGCTTCGAGGATAGCTTGGCATTCCTCTTCTAGGTCATGGGCCTTGGCAGTGATGTAAGCAAGAGGATACATGTCAATCTCTTTGAACATCTGGATGCGATCTTCAACGTCCCCTAGGTACAGAGCATTCTGGAAACGTGAAGTGAAGTCACCGCGGTGCTCAGCGATTTTAGCCATACGAGCAAGCTTGTTGTGATCGCCAGTGGATAGATACAAGAAGGATAGCTTGTCGAAGCTCTTTAGCTTCTGGTAGCACATTTCCACAATCTGATGATTACCATGAGCCAGAGCCTCAGCTCCAAGTCTCTGCCATAGTTGAGGCTTGTCTAATTCGCGTCCCATCTCAACAGCGACATCTAGATTACCACACTCAATAGCCAGCTCGAAGCGGGTAGCAGGGTCCTGGACGAACTGCAAAGCAATCTCAGGATAGCCCTTTTGTTGTAGGTAGGCAATAATTGATTGACCAACTAGTGAAGAATTGCGGATGATGTGCAACATCTCCTCGTAGTTGCGCTTAACAAGAGCAAGCTTAAAGCGGTACTCGGTAGGATCAATGGGCAGAAGGCGCGGCTTGGCGTTGCGATCAAGGCAGTACAAGTTACGACCTTGGACGCGAACCAGATAGACTGTCTGGTCCAAGGTGCGAACGATACCATTGTCACCGTTGAGTAAAGTGTACTTCACATGGTTGAGAGTCGAGTACAGAAGAACACCGGTGTCGTCCCAGCAAGCACTCTTGATACGGATAGTCTCGTGCAATGTGCTAAGTTGTTCGAGGCTCTTCGAAACAATAGTAATGTTGTGCTTACTCAAGAGAGCAGCAGTGCGGTTGTCATTTGACCATACAACGTACTTGACACCAGTCACGGGAAGTTCAGCAATAACCTTCTTTTGTTGAATGTCATACAAATAGATAGCGGCCGGGGCGATAATAAGGAGGTTACCAGTGCCGCCAAAGTAAATGTCAGTGGTGCCAGCAGGAGGCTTGAAAGAACGTGTAACATTGTTGCTTAAATCCTTGATGTCGATCGTTTGAGTCGCAATGTTAAGGACAGCAAAACGATTACGCGCAACAAAGATGGCAGAGTTACCCTGGCCACGCTTTGAGTCAGGTGACTCAATGGCACCTGAACCCTCGCGAGGGAGGCTAATTAGCTCGTACGAGCCGCTGTCGGCAGGGGAAGTAACCAGGATCGAGCGCTCAGCGGGGTTGTACGAAAGAGTACGGGGAGGGGTCCAAGGTGAGCCAAGCTTCTTAAGAACAAGCAGGGTAGGGCCTTCAGCATTCTTCTTGAAGTCATAAGACTTCACGTGCTTATCCTTGGTGATGTAGAATAGAGAGTTCTGATGCATGGCGCTAGCTGGGCGTTCGCGCTCCAGCTTGAAAACCATAACACCATTGTCATGGCCAACAGCGAACAGGTTGATCTCAGGATGCGCCGCGATTATCCAGATACGCTCGTTCTCGCGCTTGAACGACTGCACAGCAGTACGCTTGTTCAAGTCCCACACACGGATGGTTTTATCCTCGCCAACTGACAGAATTAGATCCTGATGAGGGTGAAACAAGCAGGCCGAAGCGTTCTGGAAATGACCGCGGCAAGTATCAACCTCCCAAGCCTTGGTTTCGCTCATGCGCCATAGTTTAACGAGACGATCATCGCCAGCAGACACGATGAGAGGCATAGTAGGGTGGAAAGCGACCCAGTTAACACCACGATCGTGACCTTCAAGAACGAACTTCACAACAGCATCAGTATTGCCGAACATATCGGCCTGTTCTTGGTTGCGACGGGCCATCTGGTCTTCGAATGAAAGAGACGAGGTCGGGGCAGAATGCTTCTTTCGCAGACCAGAGATGTCCCACACACGGACGGATTGATCGAGAGAGGCGGAAACAACAAGGTCCTCCTTGGGGTGGAACTGGGCGCACATGACGTAGTGGTTATGACCGGTCATAGTGCAAACTATTTGTAAAAGCAAAATTCAGTTAGTGCTAAATCCTTCAAAAAGCGCACTACCAATTCGCAGAGCTATATGCTATAGCCTGACTTACTCAATGATCTGTTCTGCCAGTTCCATATACGGATGGTCTGGTCGTCGGAGCAGGAAAGAATCCAGGGAAGCTCGTGGTGGAAGAACACGGTACGAATGTAATCAAGATGGCCGTTTAGCGTGAACAGACACCGCCGTGTCTGGTAAGACCAGACCTTGATCTTGTAGTCATCGCCGCCACTAACAAACAGTGGCTGCGTAGGGTGGAAGTCGACGGCTCTAACGGGGCCATCGTGCTCCTCAAACCGGTCAATTAGGGTTCCCATGCGGTAATCCCAAAGCTGAATAGTAGAAGAATGGAGGGACACGAGAATCCATGGCCTAAGAGCAACAATATCTAGTTAGTGGACGCGTGTTCGCGATGAAGAGTGTCGGTTCGACTACGATCGTTCAACAAAACACCGATAAGCAAGTGCATCTCGGTAAAGCAAGAATATATAGCTCTCGGGGCTCTCAATTGAGGTTGCCTAGTACGTAACATAAGATTGTGTGGAAGAGGGCAGATTCTCACCGCTTGGGATGGAAGGCAATGCCCTTAGCCCGCGAGGATTTGGACTCGAACTAAACACACAGTCATATTAGCAAGCTGTTCCGATCTGTCGCTTTGGTCACCAATTGCAGGCGGTCATGTAGCGGAAGCAGCCAAACAGTAGCCTCAATCTCTGCTTCGGTCACGATTCTTCAATCTTTCGTACCTTCGTTAACATTCCAGAGGCAGTCGACATTGTGGTAGTTACAGCGCCTGCGCCAGCTCCCGGGCTGCAAATGCGAGACAAAGATCAAAGGAAAACAGCCGGGCGCCGATAGAAGCTAGGTGAACTGATTCTTGGATGCCAATTGCTCTTAATGGCTAGTTTGTGGTTGAAAAAATATATGGCAGTTGACGATGCCGTGGAGGGAGATTGTTTTGTTGTAGATAGTGGTTGAGTTCCGCTGGAGGTTTAGTAAGGGATTGATTTCAGACTAACTCGGCTAGCAACTGTTTTGGGGGGGGGGGAGAGAATATAGCTTTGCTAGGGGGTGAGTAGCCTAGGCTGATTGCTGCAGGCTGCAAAAAGACCCAGAACCTGCAACTCACTACGTATAAAGAGCTTCTAAGCAAATCTAGTCTGACCATCCAAAGAGCTTGCGTCCAGGGGGGGGTGGGGGGGGGATGGTAGCTGCCACGTTTGAAGAAGCTTCCAAAATTTTAATACAGACTTCTTTCTATCTCAGCTAAAAGCACTAATTCAAAAGCTAATTGACTGTCATGTGATATCACTTCGACTGGCTTATTACCACTATCTATGCACCAATTGCAACAATTGTCTTCATAACTGCCATATCCACGCTAAGCTACGCCTTCTCTTAAGGCCAAGTCGCCAAACTGATGCGTGTCCTTCGTGAACTATGCTAAGCCGAAGTGGGGCATTTGAAATCTTAGTGCAAGGTAGCATGCAAGTATTTTCTACCGATGTTTATCCTTCCGCAAAAGGTCGCGCCGAAGATAACCCTAACCCTAGATCTGTATCAAACTCAATCATAAATCAGTTAGTTATGATATGATTATTAAAATATATGGGCTTCGTATTGGAACAGAGCAAAACAGTATAATTTGATAGACTTAGTTCTAGTTACAGGGCTAGACAAAGTGAAACACCACAACTCTATATCCCTAAAGCTCATCCTTAACGACTGGAACAACTGATGGCTCCTCCCATGCCCGGCTCTTAGTGTTCTTGTCCAACGAGACGGTCTCTTCGGCATCAGTTTTCTCATCTTGTGTATCAACGCCACGTCTCTTACGAATGACTGCCGCAATCTCATCGTCATACTGCGTCCATTCGGGAACCTGACGACGAGCACGATCTAGCTTCGGTTCTTTAGTTTCCGGGTTATTGCACAAATCAATCGTACGTGCCTCCTTCAGACTCTCATCACTACACCAAGTCTCGCACCATAACCACTCCTGCGGTAGGCTATGGATCTTGAGTTGGAATTGCATATGGTTTGGTAAGTCCTGGTCAAGATTGGACAGCGAGTTGGGGTCAGCGCTTAGACCATGATATGTTTGGCGTAGGCGGTCACCGGCAGCAAGTCTGCGGAACTGCTTGAGATCAACCACATAGAGGGCCGAGATATGATAGGGCTGACCGCGGAGATAGTTCGCCCAGTAGCCCTGCTTCCAGAACCGGAATCCTTCCATTTCCACACGAGAGTCGCACATGGGAGTGAAACCGTATGGAGCGCCCTGCAGATCTACATTGACTAGGTCAATCATGTCTGTACGAACAACCTGATCAGCGTCAACAAAAATGACCTTGTCTAGAGATATAGGGAACAGAACATCCAGAAATAGAATTTTGTAACCCCAAATTTCACGTTGCTTTTCCTTCTGACCACGAAGCCAGTGAGGCCACTTATATGCAACCATCTCGTATTTGAAACCGTACTCCTCGGCAAGGTACGGGATAATGTCTTTGAATGATGGCGACAGGAACTGCTCAATGAACCAAAACTTGACTGTATGTTTGGTGTTTTTCATTACACTAACCATCATGATGTTGAGCATGCGCTCATAAAGATGGCCGCTGGCTACGGAGAAAATGTTGATCTCAGCGTGCTCCTCATTTGACACCGGCTTCTTGGCACCAAATAGACCAAGGCTGTCAGCAAGCTTCTTACCCTTAGCTAGCAGAGACGAATCATCTTCTACCGCAAGGACATCAGCAGTCTCCATACCAGGTTTACGAACTAGGCGAGGGTAAAGTGTGGCACCCTGGAAGCTCATGACACAAACCTCTGTACCTTCATCACCGAGAACAGCACTGTATCCCTTGGATCCAACGCTTTCGATCTCGAATATGTCAGAACTACGGCCGGCCATGAGCTGGATGTTGAAGAATCCGGGGTTAGCCTTGAATTGGAAGTAACCGATATTCGCCATGACGATAGTGTCCTCAAGATGAGGGTTCTTCTCGGTAGCTAGTACAAGCTGAGCACCACGAGGAGGTGCTGACGGTCCATCACGCGAATGGCCTTCAATCAAGATGCTTTGTAACTCGTACAAAGCTTCGACATCGCTTTTAGCGGTGCTTAGCTTGATATTGTCGAGATCGTAAATGGAAGACTTGGGTGCGACGAGCCACAGAGGGGGAACATCTAACTTAGCGTTGAGAAGGGCTTCAGATGGAAGGCCTTTGAATAGACCGTGGAGACCTTCGATTTTGCCAGTTTTTTCATCGAAAGTCGGCTTTGATCCTAGAACATAGCGCCAGAAGCGTTTGAGGGGAAGTTCAGTCAAGTTTTCCTGGGGGTTCAGATAGACCTTCATGTAAACACCATCCAATTCGGAAATGACCTTGAGAATACCTGCCCACCGTTGGCCCTGCTCACTGACAGGATCCAAAAGCACAACAATATGAACATTAGATTCGATCGGGTTACCCAGCTCAAAGGAGGTGTGTGTACGATTCCAATCACTCCAAATATTAGAGCGAAGAGTTGGCGCCGATTCAAAGATACCTTGCGGTAGGTCGCTAATAGTAGATAGAGCGGTGATTGAGGTGAGCTTGGCAACGTCAAGAGGGGTACGAACAATGTTTCCAAGCTCAAGATCATCCACAGCTTGGTAAACGGGATAGATGCGAGTTTTGCGCTCATTAGCCAGAAATTGCTGGAAATCCCGCACCGAGAATCCATCTCCTGAAGCAATAGGACCAATGACACGGCCATTTAGAATAAGTACGTCTGTGCCGGGTTGAATATTGGTAGCGGAAAGGAACGACTCAAGAGCAATGTCAAAGGCCTCATCAGCAGCTTGACCTTCCGGGCTAAGAAACGCGCGTAGTTGTTCAACAGTAGCGGCGTCAGGATCATTGGCAATCAAAGCTTCGTTTATCAGAGAAGCGCCAGAAGTCTTCGTGGGGTTATGGACGATGTCTAAGCGAACACCCTGTTCGGAATCAGCAAAGATAAAAGCATTGAGGAGTAGCTGTAAACCGGAGTCACTAGTCAAATCAGCAACCAAAGTTATCGCAGCCCAATTTTCCTTTTTAGTCCCCTCCATAGGGTCAATAGCAGCAACCTTATCTAACAAATATTTGTGTTCTGAGTACAACTTGCTGATGTCTAGCATGCGAGGGTCCTTTTCATTGTCTGGCGTGATGTACTTGTTGAAGCTTAAAGCAGCACCTTGTAAGTAGAACAGTTCTGGCTCATCCTTGTCTGTTAACTTCTCGGTCTGAACTGCCTGCTGGATCAAAGCAAGGTCAATTTGTAGGCGCTGGCTCATCTGAGCCATCCAGTTTCCAACACGAGGGTAAGAAAAGCCATTAACAAAAACGGGAGGCTTGGGAGTAGCAGCATTGAGACGGTTGATCCAATGTTGAAGTTTATCAATCTGAGTTCGGGAAAAGTCGGCACTGAGAACATCGGCTAGAGGCATGGCAATCTGCTCTTCCTTCTTATCAGCACTTTCTTCTTCATCCTTCTCTTCCCTCTTTTCCTCACTCTCTCCAGCTGATTTTGGCATGCCAGATGCCTGCGCATTTTCTTCATCAATTTCAGGAGTAGTAACCGCAGTGTATGCTTCTTGATCGACTTGGGAGAGACCTTTCATGCCTGCCCGAGCGACATAATCCATCATGACGCGAAATCCATATTCCTTATACAGGTAATAATGCACCTTAGTAATCTCAGAGGAGGTAGCACTCGGGAGAAGAGGAACTAGACCAAATCTCAGAGGCAGGCCGCGTTGAGCAAAACCCCAAAGCTGACCGGCAGTTGAGACGTCGTCAGGGTTTGTAAAATCAATCGGCACAATAAGCGTGAAGATGTTCTTTCTCATAGTTGGCATCTGGCCAAAGGGCGGGTTCAAGAGTGCCTGGACGGATGTATCATAACGCGCGTATATCGCATCCTTTGAGAGGTCGTTCAGCCACATGATAACGTCACCTCCTTCAGTATCATCTCTCCAGTCATATCGAATACCTTCATCACTCAACTTAGCGGTAGTGATAGCTTTATGGCCCAAAAGGTCGTTGACTTGTTGCGCATTAAGTCCGAGACTTCTCATACCCTCAATCATCTTCCTTTCACGTCTCAATGTTTCAAGAAGGTTGAAAGGCTCGACCTGGCGTTCGATTTGCTGCACGCCATTCACCCACATCATATTGTAACCGGTAGGGATGCTTCCAGCGTTTCGTGCCCGCTCATTGACAAGCTCTTCGGAAGCGTTATGTGCAGCCAGTTTGGCCGAGTACTTGGGGAAATCTTGTGATACCTTCACGAGAGTTTCAAAGGGCTTTTCGCTCTGCATGATGTAATCAGCTGTATTGATACCAAGATGGCGCACTTCAGCCTTACTCAAAGGCTTAAGATCTGTAACCTCTTCCTCAGAGTCTAGGACAACTTGAGTCTCATTGCCCGGTACAGGAACATAATCGGTGCCGCGGTCATCAATGACAATATAATCAGTCCGCTTTAACGAAAGCTCAACGCCATATCCATTCACTGGGAGTGGTTCGGGTACGTCAAGAGTACTAGAACGGCGATGACGAAGGCGGTATGAAATCTCACCCTTCTTAGCAGCTGCCATGAGGGCCTTGTGCATAGGGCCAAATGACGATGATGTAATATCGGCATAGAGAACAGTTGGTGTTCCAGCACCGTAGACACGGTCAAAAGGCAAGACATCTGCTTGAAGGCCCTTAACAGAGACTCCCTTGCCTTTGAAAAGCTCGGGTGAACAATACATTTCTCCTTCGAACAAGGCCCAAGCATCGCAGTTTTCGGTTGGCTCAGTTCCTGCATCGAGGCGAGGCTCTACACCAGTTGCATAGTACTGGTAATGCGCCTCTACGCGTGGTGCGGCAGTGCGCATCGACAAGGCAAACTTGAAGGTGGACAGAACATCAGGACTAGTAATATGTCCATCTTCATTGAGCAAGCTCAAGAAAGCATCGTACAAGCCCTTGTCGGTTGCTATACCATTAAAATAGCCATTGGCAACTTTGTCCAAGATAGGGTAGTATGCCTTAGCGTTCTCACCAGCAACAGTTTCACTACACAGTGGGGAGAATCAAGATTAGCAAACGATACTATAATGGCTAGGCTATAGCGACAACATACATTAGCTCTAGCAGATAAGGGGGCGATGGAAACGCAGCCTGCATCGAAATGTCAACAGCCGGCGCTGCTGATGCGGGCAGCGCCGCCAACAAGGCAGCGACAACGCCGAGCTGCCACATTGCAAAGCAGAGAGAACAAAAAGCAGTCTCTGTGTGCTCGATCAGTGGCGAGAGAAAGAATGATATATCACTAGCTTAATTAGCCCTACTGGGTCAGACAATATGAAAATTTAAGATGAACAAAGAAACAATGTTGATCGAAAGAGTTAAGGTTAAGTAGGCTCAACACTCCAATCTCACGATGAGCTCCCTAAGGCGAAATCTAAAACAAGTAGCTGCCCGTTAATGAGCCTTAAAGCTATTAGGTTCTATAAGCTTAACAACTGGCCATTTGTTCAAAGGAATACGCAATTGTGGACACGTTGAAAAGAGCACGCAGGTGTGCATGTATCAAAGCTGTTTCAGTTAACATTAGGGTTAACAATACGCATAGGATGATGGCTAGTCGTGACGTAGGGAAGAATACAAATCAAAGATAAATTGGAGATAGAGTAGATTGAATGAGGTAAATTTTTAAGCGTTTAGTGATAGAGGAAAAGTAGAAGAGTATCAAACCAAAACTCAAGAACAAAAATAACATTGACTAGCAAGAACCACCCCTAATATTAACTCCCGTATGGCAACCGATACTGGGCTCTTTAGATTATTGATAACTAACGGCTACTGTTGCTTGATACGCTTCGCCTTAATATATCTTCCCCAAGGAGCTTACTAGTTTCTTGCGTATAGCTCTGGTACCACTTGCTAGTGCCGGCTGCGATGAGGTTGATTGCTTCATCTGTCGCAGCCTTCTCCTGAGCTTCACGCTCTGGACGTTCCTTCTCCGACTTCTCCCTTGCAGCGTCGTCACGTGCTTTACGTTTACGCTCACGCTTAGCTAGCCATTCATCGCGACCTGCCAGATAACGCACTGAGTGACCCATAGCGGCAACTTGTGGTGATTTTCCGGGATGTTCACGGACGAGCGGTGGCACTGCAAAAAATAGGATTCGGCCTTGGTCATCGGTGTGAAACTTCTCAGCAATGTCCTTAGGCATCTTCTTGTTAACATCGTCCGCTAAAGTGTATACCTCAATGCGCGATTCATGTGTTGTAACGGGTATCGGAATGGCGACGGGAACGTGTGAGCTAGGCGGTGGCGGTGCAGCGACTTGCACTACTGGCCGCGGTGGGATATAGTGTGATTGTTGCACGGGTACCGGCGATGAGAACTGCGTAGGAGCGAACTGAGAGGGTTGATAACCCGGTTGCTGATGGAGAGGGCGAACGGCCTGAGTACCCGCCATTCCGGGATAAGGCCCGGGAACCTGTGACATAGGAATCGGCACAGGAACAGGGCTCTGCCGAGGCATTTGGGAAATTTGCGGCGACATCTGGACCGGTGGCGGCGGCTGGAAATGGCCTTGAACGTGAGGCGGCATCGCCTGCTGATGGGGGTGCTGCACAGGCATAGGCACGGGCATCTGGTGGTATTGCATGGGCGGCTGACTAGGAGGGATCATATACGGCGGTTGACCGGGACCGGGGCTTGGTGTTGCCATCGGAACAGGCACAGGAATAGGGCTCTGTGAATATCGAATTGGTGGTTGGCCTGCGAAGAGCACTGGGATATGAGATGAGGCTTGTTGATGCTGTTGGTTGATGTGAGGAGAAGCCTGACAATATGAGAATTCGGTTAGAATTGATATAGCGCAAAGTTAGGCAAGTCTATGTCGCGTCTAAGGACGATCAACGTTGCAGATTGAGGGAAGATAGGTGATCAATTGATAATGAAAGGAAGAAGCGCGATTGGGATTGGATGCAGGAGCACGGCATGGAAAAGAAAGAGAAAATTGAATGTTTGATGGGTGCGATTGAAATCTGGTAAAACTTCTTGATTTCAAGCAGTTTGGAATAATCGCAAAAAGGCAATAATTTGCTGGGAGTCTAGAAGTCAAGTGCAGAAATGTTGGAGCGCGATGTGATTGAGGACGCAAAGGCGCGGCGACCTGCAACAGGGATTTTACTCCAGCTCCAGGATTATAATTGAGGCTGGGGTTCTGGTTCAGCCGAAAAATAACCGATGTGCTTCATTACCAACAACTCAACGTAGCTACGATAAAGCGCGCTCTATTATAAAGTACTCTTTTTGGTTTGGGATTATGAAGATGGAAAGATTGAGACTGTGAACTTACAATTGCATTTTCAGGTCTTACATGAACACCACCTATCAACGGTGGCGCCTGAACATTCAGATTGCCCCAATTGGGCTTAGGAAGAGCATCTGTCTCTTGCGCATTATATGGTAGTAGATGCTTGATGGGACTAGGCACCTTGACCATGGCTTTGGTAACTGGATATGGATCAGTCGCGTAGTCTTGGTCACGGACTTCGGGAGGCATAGCAGCCGTCCATGACTTGATTGGCCTAAAGGTATTATTCTCTTCATAGTATCGATTCTCACAGACATAGATAGCCTTATCGGCTGGAAGACCCCGCGGGCGGCCTTTGCTGTAGCGGCTCACAAATTGCACGAAGCAAAGATCCACAATATCTTCAATACGATGATCTCGATGTTGTCCGGTCTTCACTACTTCATGGGGGTAGAACTGCCGATCATAACGATGCACCGTTTGCTCAGGACGATAATACCAGCATGCATTGAACCAGACCTGCTTAGCATCGTCACGCCATAAGCGCCAAATCTGACCAATTATAGGCTTGCCTGGATCATTTGGGTTATGAATATGTACCCAGTCGCCGATATGCCATGTGCCTTTGTTGCTTGTAGCTTCAGTAAGCGGAATATGCTTAGATTCATTACTGAGGGAAGTGACGGGCTTTCCCTGCTGCTCATTTGCAAGCCCGATAGTGTGATCCAGCAAAGTAGTCGCCGCTATGAATATCTTACTACCATCCTCATTATATGTCTTTGCGTTATTGAACATTAACTCTAGATCGCGGATTACGTCTGATACGCCTCGGTACTTCTTCCGCTTGGCCTTCCGTTTGATCTGGTCGAGACAAATGGGCTGTGTAATAACCTCGTAATAATCCGGAAGCTCATTTTTGTTTGGTAATTGTTCAAATGGTTCAATGAGGTAATTACCAAAAGCATCATGGACGCTGCGAACACCCTTGATGATGGCGTTGATGCGAGCTTCGTTGGGAGTCAGGGCTCTTGGAGGTCTTCCGCGTCTTTTGCAAGTATCTCCATTTTTCTGTACGGGGGGGATATTATTTTCAGATCCGTCATTATCTCCGTCATCAACTTGTTCTTCTGCACTAGACTCGTCAGCTGAGGGAAGTTCTCCGAGATCGGGAAACTCAGCTTCAGCAGCGGTGATGATTCCTTGTTGGACCAATTTCTCGAGCTCCGACTTGAAGAAAGCTTGCAGACGCACAGCAGCGCCAAAGATACCAGCGGATGGGCGATTGAATACTTGGGCATTATGGCATATCTGTGCAACATCGCGAACAAACTGCGAGTAGGTTGTATACTGCTTTTTCATGATTTTACCCTAATCGTGTTAGTCTAGGGTTGTAACAATATAGAAGCAATAGCAAACTCACTCTAATAGTGCTAAACGCGATAGGATTTGCGATGACATCAAAATATTGAGGCAGGGCGCGTTTATTAGGCATGCGCTGAAAACCGACTGCCAATGCTTCTTCCGCGCCCCTACATTTAAAAGTCAGCATTTACAATTGCTCGCACAGAGAAGTATACTCACTTTTCGGTGTATTCGCACAAGATCGTTGACATGGCATGGATGCGATCAAGCAGCTCAGCTTGGCAGCTATCACTAGACTCGTGCGCATCAATATCCATCGCATCGCCGTCGATATCAGCACTGCCATCTTGGTCGGTGTAATGATCAGGGGTCGCTTGCTTTTTGTCGATTATCGGGATGCTTGCCGGTGCGGCCGGCGCATTGAGCTCCGTACCGGCATCCTTCGTCACGACGACAGCGGATGCTGGAGCCGCAGTCGTGCCATTGGCTGCCGCTTGGTTGCAAGACATCGTATTTTCAGTCAGGGTGTGTTCAATGGTTGTTTTTTTAGGTCGAGGGATGTGTGAAGTATGATTGAGCAAAAATTATACTAAAAATGCGCCAACAGGGCAGTGTAGACATTGGTTGTGATAAGTCAGGAGCAGGAGGGAAATTTCATGATGTAAGCTCTCTAGTGGACGCTGAAAACGGCGTGTTTATGCTAAAAATGAAGGCTTCGTTGCACCAGGAGATTCAATGTTACAATCAATAGCGTGACGCGATGACTCAGTTTGTAAACAAAGTATCGAATCGATCTGAGTTAGGAAAAAAGGCACCAAGAATGGTAGGCAAAAGTACTGCCGCAAATATCGCGAAGTGAGAAAACAAGTAGCGAGGACGAAGAACGAGGATCACGGATAAACTAGCTGAAGGAAGGAACTCATGGGCGAGTCAACGGGCAACTACCAGCCAACCAAACCCTTGTATACCCCATATAAAATCTGCCAGCTGCCGAGCAAGACAGTTTCTTTAACCCTAGGTGTTCTGTATAGCAGTATGACTAATTCATTACAGTGAACCACGTGATGGCGCGTCTAGGCGGTTTCCAGGCCGCGGCGCTTGTTGCCCAGAGCGCGATGCCTTATGGTAGGTGGTTTCTTCGTGTCCATGGCTTTTCATGCTGAGTATATACAATGCAGGGGTTAACAAAAGAGTGACTTTGCATGCATTGACCGAAGTACTGTGGCACAACTCAGCCACAGTATCTTGACTGCCAGCTATCCAGACACCAAAAATCAACTACCCACATTGGTTTTATATCTTCAATGTCTAAGATATTCATCAGCATGCACAATATATTAAGATTGTGCAACTATCTATAAGAGAAACTCCGTATTTCTATTGCGCCCTGGGCCACAAAACACTTCCTTAAAAGAAGACAACTACACTACGTCTTATTAACAGAAGGCATCTGTGGAGGAAGCACGCGTCAGCATCGACGGCTCTATTTGCAAGGGCATCATACTGCTCAGTAGCCTTCCATGCTATTATATAAAAGGTCCCATCATTCTCGGAGTGAGTCGATGGCAGCCACTGCCGTTAGCATTATGCCGATCCTTCGGCACCACATCAGACCGTACAGGGCCCGATCTAGATTCGGAATTACCGAAGTAGACAACTCGCTTTGCGAATTATCAACCGGATACTGAGCATTTTCGAGTCCGCCGAGGCTGATGAAGCTATCCGAGCCAATCAGGCCACTGCTACTGCAGATACCGCTGCTACAGTTGCCGAATAATGTGATGTGGAAGTTGCTGAATAGTATTTCGCTGCTATCAGTGCTACTGCCAATGATACACAAAGAGAAGCAGATGCTTTTGTAGCTAGTACGGTAATAGATGTGTATATTCCAGGCACAGAGCCTCCATGAAATTAACAATGCAAGACTGAAGTGATCAGAGTTCGCAGCGCCCAAGATTCATTTGTGATGCCATCTCCAACGCTTACTTTCACGTCGTCTCTAGCCTCTACTGTATTGCCCGCATCGGTTTCAGTGTATGATAATTATGATATAACGGACCCTAAAACGATGCATGAGGACTCACGGAGAAATGGTTCGGCAAAGAAAGGTTTAAACTAGTAAGGAGGAAAGGAAACTAAGCTCAAACTAGGGAGACAGCAGTCCCTATCTATGTCCATGGGAAGTACGACTTAGGTCAATCTTGATCAATACTTGTGGGCCTTAGACCCTTACATAGGATGGGGAAGTGGGAATTTGACATGTGCGAGAGGGAGAATAGCTAGGTGGGAGGCATGATGCAGCATGATTATGAGTTTGAGGAGGTTGATAGTGGCATTTTTTAGAGTAAATATCATAGGCATCGAGATCAAAAGTTTACATAGTATTAACATTTTGAAATATGGTTCTACTATGTAAGTGCCGAAAGATGGGCCAGATCTTATTGAGAATTTACAGCTGTAATATAAGGCTATTAACAGCTGGCAGCCAAAGTACTACGGCTGAAGTTGTGCCACAGTACTAGTCAAAGCAAACAAAGTCACTTTTTTGAGGACCCCTGCATTTTATGTTCTCAGATGGAAAGCCATGGCCAAAAAGTAACGACCCCTTTTGGCTCGAGAGTAAATAGGCAACAACCACAGCTGAAAGAAGTAGGACTTGTTCTGATAAGATAGTACTATCCTTCCCATGCCTTTTCAATATATATTTTTTTACCTTTTTCTCATATGTTATTTACCTAGGTTTTTTTTACCTTTACGCACATTTGCCGCGTATCTCACATTCAACCATGTAAGTCAACACGAAACCTCACCTAAACTGGTTCTCATATTAATCTCGTTTAGGGCAACCTCTACGCCTAATACTCTAATAACTGGAACTGGAGGCCCTACTGCAGTGTCAAAGTCAACGCCTCGTCCGGGCCGCTGGCAGCCTGCTGTAGAGTCTCGTGACAAACTTTTCAAACCTTTCCGCTGTCCAGGCTCAGCCAATTCCTCCCCGGCTACCAGTCGGCCGTCCCGGAAGAAGCGCAAGGTCGATTACAGTGGCACAGATGCCGGTGATGATGGTAGTGTTGCTTGGTCTAATGCCGATCGTTTGGCGTTAGGCAATCGTGATGTGAACAAATACGGTGTCTTCAAAGTCAAGGACAAAGGTGAAGTGTTTAGAAAACGCTTTAACGTTCCTTTGATAAACAAGGACAACATTAATTACAACGCCAACAGACCCCCTCCGACTTTGGGACTCAGACAAGGTGCTACATTCATAGCAAAACCCCTGCACGATCCTAGTGGAGAATTCGCCATCGTCCTCTACGATCCAACCATCGACCAGAAACCCAAAAGCATTGAAGACGCACGAGCGGCAGACAAAGATCCCGACGACGGGAATGCAGCACCAGTCGAGGAGCTCGATGCACCATTAGTACACAAGAGTCTTGCCGAGATTCTTGGCATCAGAAAAAAGGTCGACACCGAGCATCCTCGTGTTCCGGTCGTTATTGATCCTCGCCTATCAAAGGTTCTGCGACCACATCAAGTTGAAGGCGTCAGATTCATGTACCGCTGCGTTACAGGCATGATTGATGACAAAGCCAACGGCTGCATCATGGCAGATGAAATGGGTCTTGGAAAGACTTTGCAATGTATTACTCTTCTGTGGACTTTGCTCAAACAGTCTACCGATGCCGGTAAGCCGACTATTCAGAAGGCTATCGTTGCCTGTCCGTCCAGTTTAGTACGAAACTGGGCCAACGAGCTGGTCAAGTGGCTTGGCGCCGATGCGATAACACCCTTTGCTATCGATGGCAAAGCCTCAAAAGAAGAGCTGACGCGGCAGCTAAGACAGTGGGCCATTGCTACTGGCCGGTCCGTCACGCGCCCCGTCATCATCGTTTCCTATGAAACCTTGCGTCTCAACGTTGACGAGCTCAAGAACACTAAAATTGGTCTTATGCTCTGTGACGAAGGCCATCGTCTAAAAAACGGCGATAGTCAGACTTTCAGTGCTCTCAATAGTTTAAATGTCACTCGCCGTGTCATACTCTCTGGCACTCCAATTCAGAACGATCTTTCTGAATATTTCTCACTTATCAGCTTCGCTAACCCAAATCTTTTGGGTACTCGAATTGATTTCCGTAGACGTTTTGAATTGGCTATTCTACGTGGTCGTGATGCTGATGCTACAGAACTCGAACGCCAGAAAGGCGATGAGCGTCTGTCTGAGCTGCTAGGTATCGTCAATAAGTTCATTATTCGCCGTACCAACGACATTTTGTCAAAGTATCTCCCTGTCAAATACGAACACGTTGTGTTCTGCGGCCTCGCCCCCTTCCAGCTGGATCTCTATAATTATTTCATTACTAGTCCGTCAATTCAAGCCTTACTTCGTGGTAAAGGTTCTCAACCCCTTAAGGCCATCAACATTCTCAAGAAGCTTTGCAACCATCCTGACCTCCTTAATCTGACTGAGGATTTGCCCGGCTGTGAGTCAACTTGGCCTGAAGATTATGTTCCTAGAGATTCTCGTGGAAGAGATCGCGACGTCAAGCCCTGGTATTCCGGCAAAATGCAAGTTTTAGACAGAATGCTGGCTCGAATTCGTCAAGATACCAACGACAAAATTGTTCTCATCAGCAACTATACACAGACTCTCGACCTATTCGAGCGACTATGCCGTAGCCGCCAATACGGCTGTCTCCGTCTTGACGGAACCATGAACATTAGCAAGCGCCAAAAGCTTGTGGATCGTTTTAACGATCCTGAAGGAACTGAATTTGTTTTCCTTCTCAGTTCCAAGGCTGGTGGTTGTGGTATCAACCTAATCGGTGCTAACCGTCTTGTTCTATTTGATCCAGACTGGAATCCTGCTTCCGATCAACAAGCTCTTGCCCGTGTGTGGCGTGATGGCCAAAAGAAGGATTGTTTTGTTTATCGCTTCATTGCCACTGGAACCATCGAAGAGAAGATCTTTCAGCGCCAGAGTCACAAACAAAGTCTTTCGTCATGCGTTGTTGACAGTGCTGAGGATGTGGAACGCCATTTCTCGCTCGACAGTCTCCGTGAGTTGTTCCAATACCGCCCAGGTACTAGGTCAGATACGCATGATACCTTCAAGTGCAAGCGCTGTAAGCCCGATGGAAAACAGTACATCAAGGCGCCGGCTATGCTGTATGGTGATACGAGTACTTGGAATCATTTCATCAACGAAGGCTTGGAAAAGATCCAGGATCTTTTACTGAGGCAAGAGGCTAGTGAACCAGATGTCTCGGCATGTTTCCAGTACATTTCGCATTGATCTCTTGGTCGTTCTTGCATCTATCTTTAGAGTTGTCGTAAACGTTATACTTATAATCATAGAGTTTTTAGAGCATGTTTATATTTCTTCTTTTTCCCATTGCCAACTGCATTATCAAAGTAATGCGCCGTTCAGATCAAATTTATGTTCGGCAGGCCTATATTTATATGTATTCTCGTTGCTAAAATATATAATATACAATAGATCTCACCGTTCATAGCTGTTGACTTCAATGTAAACAATATATGTATTATATCCCTCTTAACCTGGAAGTTCATATCTTGGTCCATCGTCCGGAATTTCGGCTCTACTACGAGCCCCTATTGGGGCACCAGCAGCGTCAAGCTCTGTCTTTTCATCCTGGATACGTGCCGGTAGTTCGGTAGCCGCAGGCCGTACATCCGCCAACTCCGAAATAAGCTCTGAATCTGCCTCGACGACATTATTCAGTGGCGGAGATACAGGAGCAGTAGATTTCTTATCTGCCGAGAGTGGCGGTGGAACAGCAGCCGCAGCTGAGCTATTTGCAGGTGAGGGCGTTGATGATGTAGACCTAGAACCTGCACGAGTCTCGTTTTTTTCTAGGTCCTTGTTAGAAGCAACAGTGGCGATGGCCCGTTCTGCCTCGTCTGCATCGGCATCGACATCGACAGCTACTTCTGAAGTTGTGACATTCGCATGACGAAGGCTCTTGTGTCTATACATGATAAATAACCCAGCGGTCAACAAGGCCACAGCCGAACCCACGCCCAGGCCAACGCCTAGACCAATCTTGGCATCGGAAGTAAGCCCACTAGATCTCGAGGAGCCTGTCGATGCGGATGCAGTGCTATCGACAATGCCTGTCGCTGTTATGCTCGTCGACGTAAGTGGCAAGAATGTAGAAGGGACTGTGAAGAAGGTGGTGAACTGGATGCCGGACATTGCGGGGAAATACCGAGCCGGCCAGGCGCGCGGTGCAATAGCGAACAAAAATATATGCTGGTCTGGTCTAGAGGATGAGAGAGCAGCATCGGGCGCATTAAGTGGCTTATCGGATAACGGCAACGACGGAAATATGCGGGCGGTGGGAAGACTAGTGTAGGAAACTGTGGCGCCGTAGCATTGGTGGTTTTGTTCTTTGGCAGGAGGGGCTTCGGGAAATGATTGTACAGAAGCAACGGAGGGCTTTCCGGTGAGCAGTCTCTCGCAAATTTTATCAAGGCAGCCGATTATACTAGTGTGTGCCCGAGTATGACTGCTTTGCTGGCGATGGTAAGCAGATAAGCATGGCGGTGCGTAAGCGGGAGCACTCAGCGAAAGGGAGGCGCCTTGGAATGAGTTGCGGCAGCTTAATTGCGTGGCAGTTCAGTTATGGTGTCTATGCGATAGCACAGGAGGCTCACGGAAGTCCGAAACAGGGTATGTTGCTTCAAGTACATTATCTGCAGGTTGGCACTCTGTTGCAGTTGATGTTGTGGCCGGACAACAGAGTGTGATCAACTCTAAACTCTATCAAGTCAGTCACATTAAACGTTATGAATCGATATCATGATTTCAAACAGATTCAGATGTTGCGTAGAAGCGAAGTATTAGGTGCAGATAAGATGAAAGCAACGCACCACCCATTTCTAGACAGTTGTACGATGTTAGTCTCCCGTTTTATAAGATTTGATTTGTCTCTGGAATGAATTTATAAAGCCCTTGAAGTCTTGTACTTCAGTCTGAAGTTCTGATGACAGATAAGTAGATAAAAGATAAACTTAAACATTTCTGGGGGCGCCGAGCAATGTATCTTTGACCATTCTTTAGAAAGAGTCGTTGCAAGTATGTTGTTTCAATGTTCTAAGCATCACACTACTTCGGACTCTCCATTTGGGACAAGGAATCATTCATGTTGAGTCTGTTACAGTGTAAGATTCGCCCTTGTTTGCGCAGTTAGTCGATCATATTCTGTGTATCAATGTACATGTGAGCTCCTCACATGTAGTCTCGCATCGCAATGGTAGAGACTTATGTGACTATGTGATTGTATGGAGCCTGCTGCAAGTATCAAGTTGGCTGAGACAAAGATTACAGGCTCTGCCTGACCAGTCGTTTGTTGTTGTCTGACTCGATTCTGTGTTGCAAAGTTGTCTCGGTCTAACTTGCGCTTTTCGGTGACATTTTTAGGACATGTTGATAGAGCGGTGGATGCTTTAGTTAGAATATAGCGCTAGTTCAAAATGCAACATAGTAAACTTAGTGTAAAAGAGATAGCACAATGAAAATATGCACCACCAACAATATCTTGTAATTATACAATATTATCGCCTGGTCATTGTTCTGAAAAGGAATCTTAGAAGCAGCCTAAACCTTGACATAACCCTATATGCGCGTCAACGCGGAGTCACGTGACCAATAAAAGTGGATCTCAAATTCTAGACTGTCCGTCGGCCGCCTGTTTTTTTGTTGGCAAATATTCCATTGCTTTGGCTGGCTATTATTTTTTTTCCCTCTCGCCTTTCACTTTCTGCCACACAATAACCGACAAAATACCGCTTCAGCCCGAATATCAGCCAGAGAAGACGCGACTTACATCGCTTAACCATCAAACCATCACGATATATCATAGTCATATATTGGGTTTGGTTTCTTGTTTTTATTTAATTATCATTCATTACATACCATTCTAACGTCACTGGGTGTTGGGCAACGCTCCAATGGCGCCTCCTGCTGCCACTCCTCCTGATATAAAGGCCGATATTGAAGATCTTCGTATGGCAACGTATAGAGCACAGCTTGAAGTTGAAGTAGCTGTGGCCGATGATAGTCAGAACCATTACGAACAAGATCGTATGGATGACCAGCAGGATCTTGAGGAGCAGCAGCAGCAACATCAGAACCATGGCCAACTGAGCGAAAAAGATCAGCATGAACATGATGCTGCTGCTGCTGCTCATGCGTACGCTACTAATGGTCTACAAGTGCTTCAAGCAGCAACCGATGCCCAAGCACGGCTTCTTGTGGCCGAGCATGAAGCCCAAGAACAAGAACAACTGCGTCAACAGCAAGCACAGCAGCAAGCCCAAGTACAAGCACAGCAAGCTCAAGCCCATCAGCAGCAACAGAACGATGCTGCCGCGCAGTTTTCTGCTTCGCTAGAATCTATGAATCACAGCATGGACAACAGTCAGGATATATCAACTGCTACTTTAGCTGCTGCTGCTGCGTTTCAGGTGGCATCAGCTGCGGTCGCTGCCGCATCCGCTGCTCCCATGTCGGTATCTACGCCTTCGACTGCACCTGTTATGCAAATGTCATCAAGTATTTCATCACATCCGCCAACGCCGCAAATGGTCGTCTCACACAATGCTGGTGGCCGGTCGCTGCGGGATCATAGTATCAACCCCAAGTTAACTCGTCTATCTCGAGCCTGTGATCACTGCTCTGAGCGTAAAGTCAAGTGTGAGCAACAGCGCCCATGTCGGCCTTGCATTGAAATTGGACTGGAATGTACAAACTCACGCGAGCGCAAGCGTCGTGGCCCCCCAAACAAGAGCGTTCAGCGTATTCTAGCGCGCGTGCAGACGCAGCCTTCAGTATCTGCTATGGCACCGCCGCAGCTCCCGTTGATGAGTATAGGAGTTCCGCCACCTTCTACCATTGCTAGTCTGCCCCCGTCTCATGGAAATTTGAATGCGACAGCTAAGCTAGATGCTGAGATGATTGCTCCTATGCCAATTCTAAAGCTACTTGTAGATGATTTCTTCACTTACGTGCATCCTCTATGCCCATTTCCTCACGAGCCTTCATTCCAGACATCGCTTGTCAACAGAGAGGATCGGATCAATCCCGAGTTTTTCGGTCTTTTAGCTAGTATGATCGGAGCTTTGGTAGCATCTTTTCCGCGTAACGCAAGAGCCCAGCTAAAAGGCCAGCAGGATATGCCGCGAGCTATCCTTTTCATCGAAAAATGTGAAAATCTAGCTTTGATAGCTCGCGGACCCATGTGGCGTAACAAGGCGCCCAAAACTATATACGATGCTTGTACTAGTTACTTTCTCGCATTAGCGGCAGCTTACACATTCCGCATGGCTCAGCATAAGGAGCTTCTTGTTGAGAGTTTGTCTATTCTCGAAAGGCTTGGCGACTATAAGACGGCGAATGGCGCACCCCAGTACGGTACTGATACATGTGCACCGGATCCGATGCCATTCAATCATATCAACGATCAGATAGGAAAACGCTTGTTTTGGTGTGCATTTCTAGGCGTTCGGTAAGTTCTTTGCCATGACCAATGCATGATTCTTGGTCATCTGACTAACAGTAATTTTATCTAGATCTATGAGGCAACTTGGTATACCGCTCAAGATATCAGATATCCCACCACCAACACCGAACAACCCATACCCTGATTTACCCGAGAACACTGATGATAAGAACGTATTGGCAAACTCCATTGACCAAGAAATGGAGCCTGTCACTATGCTCACAGGCTTCCGAATCGCTACGGACATCTACATGACCATGAATCCCATTGTAGCTGTCGAGCATTGCTACGGCATGGCTACTCTTGGCTGGGCAGCACAGCGTGAAATGATCAAGAGCGCGTTATCCGCTGTCAAGGATATCGTTCTTCGCCTTCCTCTCGAGTTGCAAGTTGGCCACACCGTACAAGGCGCTGATGCTCATTCCGGTGATGCCCTCACTCAGTATCTCTCTTCTTCAACACCCAATGTCGCACCACCTAGCGATGTCACTCAGATCATAAAAACCAATCCTGCACGTCGCCGACAGCTTCAGTTTGAGATTCAAAAAGCCAATATCTATGTTTCCGAGCTTGCTACGCGGTCTTACTTTGTGGAGATGTATTTTACCAGACGTAACATCCACATCTCTGAGGTCAAGACTCTCGAAGATGGTGATGATAAAGCAGAGGAAACAGGTGTCTACACAGCCATGACCCAAGAACGGCGTCAAATTGTAGCTGATTTGAAGAATGTCTTGGCTTCTATCAACCAGCTTCACATTGAGCCCAATGGAGCCTCACTTATCAACAAGATCCGCCAAGTAGCATCAACGCTGACACATAACGCTGATGTGATCTCGGACCGCGAGTCTTTACATCAGCTAGTGCAGGTGCTCATGCGGTTAGAGAATACGGCTGGTGAGGATGAAGAGTCTGAGCTGCGCACGTGGGCTGATCTTCGTGACTATAGAGAACAGTTTGTAAGCCATGGTGGGTTTGCTGGGAACTATTAGGCGATAGAAAGGAATAGTTATGAGTAGGACAATCCAAGGCCCTAAAAAAAAAAAAAAAAGAAAGAAACACTGAGCTTAATAGGTCATCACGCAACTAAGTACAAACGCTAGCAATATATATAGTATATTAACATTCATATAATAACATCTAAACACTAGGAAATAGAACGGCGTTGTATCTAATGTACCCTGAGAGCACAGACAAAGGCCTGGAAAAAAAAATGCAGGTGAAGATAGATGGGTTCGCATATAAATTTCAGACTTGTACATATTCTCGGAATGTACAACAAAACGGAACGTTGAGTTTCGATGCTATTTGCATTTTCCAGTTGTCCGATCAGATTAGCCCTATTGTGGTCTTTTCAGTCGGTTATAATGAAGAGTCTCGGGTTAAAATTGGGCGCATAAGCTTCAACAACTAGAACTTCGGTACCCAATATCCTGTAGGCTGCTTTATTTATGTATCGTCTTTGATATACTAGATATTAGTTGAAGTTTTCTGTTTGAATGAGCTCTTCGGGACATAACGGGCGTTTGCAGAACAATAGCAATAGTTAAAGTGAGGGGTCAAATTAGTTTCTAGACGGAAGCATCTTGTTAAGACTTTGTCAGATTTTGACCATCATTATCATTTTTCCCGGTTACCATATCTGAAAATAGGTGGGTAACAGTAGCACTTGCAGGCTAAAGGAGAGTTGACTAGAATATTGTATTGTAAATAGTTAACGTCTACGTTGACTAGAATATTGTCGCATTTTCGTTTAAGAAACTAGTCGAAGATAATAGATGGTAACCATATGTATATTCTGCTGTCTCCGGGGGCACTAAGAGATAGCATGGGTGACTAAACAGTGCAAAACATTGGAAGACAGTCTACATTCAGCCTCAAAGGCTGATTTCATTATGGAAACACGCAGATACTATTTTCTTGGTACTAGCAACGTCCATAGTCAGAATCTTCCATATAATATAGGCGCACGAGTGTGGTGGTGCAGGATTAATAGATGTATCCGAATAATCAGGCTTCTGAGGCCCGTCGGCTACCCATCAAACCTCAATTTCAAAGATCGCTTCTTCCGTCAACACGATACTACTTTTGCCAACTGCAGTAAGTTATAGAGATAGTCGGCTGTCATAGTGTAAGTATTAAGTTCGTGCGGCGTATAAGAGGAACAGGCAAAATCCTCTCATAGAGCCCAGTTTGAAGCAAAGATAGACGTAGCATTGTTATATTCGGTTTTATTCTCCGAGCTTGCTTGTAGCTTTCTGTTTCTACTATGCTTTTTCTGCTTCTTTTTTTATGGGAACATGATAAAATGGTCAACCAGTAATACGGTAAAACGGGCCTTTTTTATTCCTCGCTCATTGTGCGGTTTGTGTTTATGACCGCACGAATCCTCATCTTGGGGCTTTGTTATTAGCCCTTTGCCATCTTGTTCATGTTAGCATGTAGAACTTTGGTCAGATTGATATCTGTGTAAGTTTTAGATTTATCGGTATGTGTTCACCAATGACCAGGGGAGGTCTGGATGAGAAAGTCAAACGTAGCTTACTAAGGATTTCGGGCCGTTCTGGGCACCTCAATTGCATTCTCTCATGTTCCCTGTTCTTCTTTTCCCTTAAGCGCTTTTAGTCGATGTCAACGACGAGCTGGTTAGCCAAGACCCCCCCCCCATTTGGATAACAAGGGAAGGGCGGGGCATAATGACAGTAATAATACAGTAATAAAACGAAACAATTCATTTGTAACTAGTTATGGTTGAGTAAATGATAACATCACCAATCTATAGTGTAGAAACATCGGTTGCTATTTGACATAGAAGGTGGCACTTATAAGGTGATGCTTGTATCCGATGTTATGCTAGCCCTATGCTTGTCGCCGGTCTTGCCTTTTATCTAGATAAGCTTCCCTTGCTATGGTGCATGTTCGGCTTACAGTGTTGCATTTAGGTGGCTCATACTTTCTAATGGGTTAGATAAGTGTGAGTGTCCAATCATCTTGTTTTAAATTTGATAGATACATTGTAGTATGCGATAGTAAAAGTTTTCAGTTTCTCTAATCAAATTGTATCTTGGGTATTCGTGTTAGGTGGTGCTGCTATTATCAAAAGGCACGTCTCTAACATTCAAGCCTAATTGGCTCCCTAACATACATAAGTAAAAATTCGATTTTAACGCTTAAACCCCATAAGAATCCAAATGATCGGTAGTACTTGTGTGCACGGCGTTTAGTGGATAGGGCCTGTGCTGCTTTTGTCCGTATCGAGAAACAATGAGATATTCACCCAACAAGCCTCGTCGGGCCGCACCAGATATCAGCAGATAATATAGTAGGAAGCACGTATGGAACCGGCGGCGGCACAGACACAGCGATCAAGTGAAGATGCGAAATAGAAGACTAGAGCAAAGGCTTAGCCGGCGTTGTCCGCAAGAGCGTTCTCCCCGCTCTTTTCTTTCGTCGGGAATTTGGCGTAATATGGTTATCATTATTGATTCGAACTTGCTCGACAGATATTTAGTTCCGTATCACTGTCTTCCGAGTTTCTCTGTGGAGGAATGGATTCTATATGTCTATAATGCATCTGTATACATGCATACTTGTGATTTGCTGCCCTGTTCGTTAATTCTAGACTTTCCTAGTCTCTTCACCGCAAAAAAGACACTCGATAGCGTATCGTTTGCTGCTTATCGTCTAATAGCGATCCTATATGTGCCACGGCATGGAGCATCCTTCAATGCATTTGGTTAACAGCAAATCATTTTAGCTGCCGCGAACTCGCCCGTCATATCGGAATGATTGATGCGTTGGCTTTCACTGCGAAATGTTGATTCGACAACAAGCAATAGTATCTGAAGATAACACAGATGTCTGTAAACATGGCATAATGCATATCGGAATGCTACTATCTCTCCCTTTTCTAGGATATTTCTGCTGTTAGGTCGCTTAGACTTTGTCAAATCCAGCCTAGAGGGATGAGATACCCTTGATGGCGGTGTAACCCTTATGAAGGCATCTGAGCTTCGACGAACTTGTATGAACAAACATGTCTCTAAGTTATTTGTTTGTACCAGCACAATAACCCCGCTATCAACTAAATCGGTTTTCCCTGCTAAACTCAAGATGCTATTGATTGAGGTTCTGTTGCAGCAGCAATCTGGTATATCTCCATTAAATTGGTCTGGGCGATCTCAGAGGCTCCCGTTCACTAAGAAAGGAATTAACCGATGTGCGTGCATCACAGGCCATACCTTATCCCTTGGACTCTATTGTATTGGAGACGTTGAGCGCACATTGATTTTATTTTTCTCGGTCAGACAAATAGGCCCGGCTTGGATAGTGGCCTCAGCGCATCATTTTCGGGCGCTCTCGCACACTATGGGAAGAGTTGCAACGTAGCGTAGAAGAATAGACAGCAAAGTAACAGCAATATTTTGCATCAGAGGCTTCATCATAATACTCCTTACAATGGCTACTCTCATTGCGCTTCTGTAGATCTCGGAACGGTAAAGGTTTGCTGGTCGCTTCGTCTTCCTTCTTTTCTGCTTCTGCTGCGCCCAGGAGCTAGTTGTTTTCGTATGAGACGCTGATTCTCCGTATCAAAACCCCACTTGAACGGGCCTTCTTTTGCGCACTCTAGTTTGCGCCTATTCTGGCTGCTCTCTATTTGTGGGTTCAGCTGGTACTGGGATTATTTGCTTTGGGGCCCCCATTTCTAGCTTTCTTAGCTCTCACCCCCGGATTTTGAGGCGATTGCGACTTAGGAATCGACTTTCTCCAGCTCTCCTACATTTCCTCCATAAACTTCCCACCTCCCCCTTCTTCTCCTTCTATCCTCCCGTAAATCTGTCGTTTTGATTTCTCCAGCTTCATCTATCGCCGTGGCCGTTGAGTATTCATCAAGTGTATTAATTCATCTCATTCCCCTCCATTGTTCTAGAATCTCTAACGCTAGCGCATACCTCAACCTCAACACACTCCCGTCTCCACCACAGGCATTTCGCAATGCCCGATTCCGCCCATATCCCTCCGCCGCTGGACCTGAACCACGCTGAGTACGCTGCCGATAACGAAGCTGCTACACCTGGAATTCATCCCGAGACCTACAACAACCCATTGAGCCCGTCCCTCGAAGGCCAGGAATGCTACTTCTCACGCAGTGAAAACGCAACAAGCGGCTTCGTTAGCGGCCAGCAGGATGGCACTGATGAGGGCACTGATAGCCACCCGCTTTCCCAGACGCAGAGAAATCGGCGCCGACGAGAGTCCCTATCGACTATCAGATCTGCAAACCCTATGCTGTCGCTGAGCGGCAATGTAATCTCAGCTACCTTTAACATTCCGCATTCGCTGAAGTACAACAACAAGGACGATGACTGGGTATGACACATTATCCCAAAACGTCCCCATTTTATTAACAAACTGACGTCACGCCACTACCAAACACATCAAAATCGGAGGCTGGACGTCAACGGTACGGACGAAGAAGATATCAATAGTTGCTAACATACCGCGCTTTTTATCACTTAGGAACTTGGTGCTCGGCATGGCCAATCCGCCCTCTTTGATTCGCTCGCGTATCTGTCGTCAGAGCATACGCCGTGGAACCACAGCGTCGTCGCTTGGACTGGCGAAATTGAAACCATTGAGAACGGTTCGTCCGGCCCGCAGACCGCCCCTATCAGCGCTTTATCCGCGCCCGTGCCTGTTGACCCCGAAGTTCGTCCGGCAGATACACCCGCCTCTGATGGCCTATTTGTCACCAAGGTCGCCCAAGAGCGCCTGGAGTACAAACTATCGCACAGTCGTACTATTAAGACTGTCCCCGTCTGGCTAGCAGATGATGAGGATGAGGACGACTCGGGAATTCGCCTCAAGGACCAAACTCGTTGGAGACGGTATGCACAGGAGGAGCTATACACTTTGTTCCACTACAAGCAGCATGAGCCTACTAATGGTCGCGCAGAGCGTTTGCACTGGATCGACTACTGCCATATGAATCAGCGCTTTGCAGCCAAGATTCTTGAAATATACAAGCCTGGCGATCTGGTCATTATTCATGACTATTATCTCATGCTACTGCCTGCTATCCTCCGTCAACGCATGCCTAACATGTACATCTCTTTCTACCTACACTGCCCTTTCCCTAGCAGCGAGTTCATGCGCTGTCTGCCGCGCCGTAAAGAAATCTTAGAAGGTGTCCTAGGAGCAAACTTGGTTGGCATGCAAGCCTACAGTTTCTCCCGGCATTTCACCAGCAGCTGCACTCGCATTCTTCACTACCCTAACAATAACGATGCCATCGAAGCATTTGGTATGAGAGTTCAAGTTGGTGTATTTCCTATAGGCATTGATGTTGCAAAGGTTGAGAGTTTTGCCTGGAGCAAGGATGTCGAGCAACGCTACCAAGCACTTAAGGCTCTTTATGCTGGAAAGAAGCTCATAGTTGGCCGTGACCGTCTAGATACTGTTCGCGGTGTCGCCCAAAAGTTGCAGGCCTTCGAGCGCTTCTTGGAGTTGTACCCTGAGTGGCAAGAAAACGTGGTTTTGATCCAAGTTACTTCGCCTACTAGCATCGAAAGTGATGACCCAGAAAACCGTACTGCCACTCGTGTTAACGAGCTGGCCATGAAGATCAACGGTACCTACGGTAGTTTAGGTTTCTCTCCCGTGCAACACTATCCTCAGTACTTGAACCCTGCTGAGTACTTTGCCCTCCTGCGTGCTGCTGATATTGGCCTTATCACCTCTGTTAGAGATGGTATGAACACTACTAGCTTGGAGTATGTTGTTTGCCAGAGGGATGGTTGTGGCCCTCTCATAATTTCCGAATTCAGTGGTACTGCTGGCAGTTTACGCGACGCTATCCACATCAACCCATGGGATCTTTCTGGCGTTGCCGCTGAAATTAACAACGCCCTGACTATGTCTGAAGATCAGCGCAAGTCTATGCAGCAGAGCCTGTACAACCATGTTGTTACTCGCAATGTCCAGAGCTGGACTGATGCTCTTCTGCGCAGGCAGGTGCATGTTTTGGCCACGTCTAAGAACGTTGTCGCTACTCCTCTTTTGGACCGTACAGCACTGCTCCGCCAATACATCTCAGCTGAAAAGCGCCTGTTCATGTTTGACTATGATGGCACGCTAACTCCAATTGTACGCGAGCCTAGTATGGCTCTACCATCGGAGCGCGTTATTCATGCCTTGAAGCTACTTGCTGCTGACCATCGCAACTTTGTGTGGATCATCTCTGGTCGTGACCAAGACTTCCTTCAGCAACACCTTGGCCATATCACGGAGCTTGGTTTCAGTGCCGAGCATGGCAGTTTTATGCGCCACCCCGGTAGTGAAGAATGGGAGAACTTGGCGGAAAAGTACGATATGGGCTGGCAGGCGCAAGTGTTTGACACCTTTCAAAAGTACACTAATATGCTTCCCGGTAAGTATTCTTGTCATCCGCATCTTTCAAGCCGATGTGGTCTTTATATGTATCCATACACTAGATGCTAACAATCATTCCTGATTCTAGGTTGCCACATTGAACGTAAGCGTTGTGCTCTAACTTGGCATTACCGTCAAGCCGTCGACCAGGATAAGGCCCTGGCGATGTCGCGAGAATGCCAGAAGGAACTAGAGTCTACTGTGGGACAGAAATGGGATGTCGAAGTTATGCCAGGCAAGGCTAACCTGGAAGTTCGTCCTACCTTTATCAACAAAGGCGAGATTGTCAAACGATTGGTCAAGTCATACACTGGTAACGACGCCGACGGAAAGCTAGAGTTTGCGTTGTGCATGGGTGACGATTTCACGGATGAGGACATGTTCCGTTCGTTGAATGCGTATGCTGGTCGTCATCTGCATGAGAGTCACGTTTTCACGACGACAGTCGGCGCAAGCTCCAAGATGACGCTTGCTGGTTGGCATTTATTGGAGCCAGAAGATGTCATTGAGTGTGTTGCGTTACTGTCAACGGCAGGCAAGCATGGGCATGATCTTGCAACCATTGGTGATGTCAACTTAGCAGTGGTGAGTGAGGTCGAAGGCCATATTCCAGATATATGCAAATAGGAACATGCACTAAACCTACGGCTATGACGAGATGATGATATTTAACAATAGCATGCAGTAATACTCATGCAAAGACAAAAAAAACTCCGAACATAAGACACCAAAGAGACCAGAGATTAGTAAATTAGAGGGCGGAAAAAATACACAGCACATATACAATCATAGCTAGCAAACTTCTAATAAATGATAGGTATTAAGATGAAAAAAGAATAGTCATCAAGCAAAGCATTATACATAGCAAATCAAACTTACTCATATTCTCAAATGATAATGATCATGACGATGATTATTATGCATGAGAGTTTGTTTATAGTAGTATTGCCTTTGCAGTTTTAGGCATTTGGTACAACAAGGCACATCACTAAGAAAACCTTACTCTGCGCATTTTACAAAGCAGCGTAGATAGTCTAGCGGCTAGCCAGTCCTCTGTATTCCTAGAACAGTAACGATGGTGATGGTTCTTTTTTTTTGCTAATTATTATTCAAGCTAGATATGACTGAGTTATGTTATCAAGGTAGTCAAGTGGACGGATATAACAAGTCTTGGGACTTGGGGGACATTTTGCGCTTCGTATACCAAGAGCTTGGGTAGCTGGCTTGCGGGTAGCCACGATATCTGTCCGGTAGCCAGTTCGGCGTCATATAATCTCCGTGATCCCAGTAGACGTTAACAATATACAATACAATACAATACAATACAATGAAAAGGTGCCTCTCCTGTCCAAGTGAACAGAACCTGGGAGCAAGAGGTCATTAGTGACCTTTGATTGATTGATTTTTATATATTATACTGCCTTTGCGCGGATCCGCGTCCGCATTAGGCAGTCTGAGATCTAAGGAAGCTAGATAAAACTGAGAGATGTTACCAAGGTGCCTCTCCTGTCCCAGTGAGCAGAACCCTGGGAGCAGGAGGTCAGTAGTGAC
>LXGT01000304.1:0-36315 GCA_001640655.1 Endoconidiophora laricicola | reverse complement strand
AAAAAAAAAAAAGAAAAAAATTCCCCACCCACCCCCTTCTACCCTCCTTAGCATAGACAAGCGAAGCGAAGCAAAACAAAGCCAAGCCAAGCCAAACAAGGCCAAGCCCAAGAGACAGCCAGGGCATGAAGTCCCCTCTGAACTCTGGCTCTCAGGAGCTGTTAGACATTTAAACGACACTGTTTGGTTTTTTCGTCTCGGATTTTCTACACGAAGTGCGAAAGATGGAGATCGCAAACTCTTCTTGGCTTCTTGGCTTCTTGGCTAATTGCGCTTCAAGTTGTCGTTATCAGCGGATGGGGTGCGCTTTGGCGAATATTACCAGGGAGAGAACAGGAGCAGAGGGAATATTAGAGAGAAAGAAAAGAAAGAAAAAAAAGAGGCCAGTCAGTGGGAGAGGGGCCAGCTACGGCCGATACTAGTCGTGCGCCTCGCCGGCCGTTAACAAGAGAGAGATACTAGTCCTACGGATAAGTATTTGTGCCGATCCTTTGATACAGGCTGTCTTTATCTCTCTACCTGACCCCCTCCTCCCCCCCCCCACCCCTTCTTCTAGCATGTATTCTTGGTACTAGTATTGATAAGCAGAGGCTTGCTTTATCTATCAATACGTACGTGTATCTATGCACTATAGACAAAATCCGAACATGAACTTCGTGGTGAGGATCGAAGCAAGGCGGACACCACTTATCAGTGATGTACATCGCAAGCACGGAATAAAGTACTGCGCTTACGATACCTGCATTCTCCATATCTATAAGGCGGTTTTTGAATGGCTGACATGATGTGTTGGTGGTCCTGTCGCCCACCAGCTCATTATCGCCTGCATGTCTCTCATCTTTCGTTGCTTTAGAGTTATACATAGTATAACAGAAAATGGAGGAGGCTCTGCGACTGCGGCTACAACCCTTTCGCTTTTCTTCAGTTATGACTCCGGCTAAATAAGACTAGAAATTTGCTAAGTCGACACTGTAGAAACTCAAGTTAACTTAGTGACCGCTATATTCTTGCTACCATTTAGAGAGGTCAAAGCTACAAGGGGGTGGAAGGGGGGGGGTGTTCGTATTCTGGGTGGCCCTTCTAGGCATCTTTTATCGCCGTGACTGGCCTGGCTTTGATTGGATCCTCGATGTTGGTCCTGTACGGTCCGTTCCTTTTCACTAATAAGAAACAAATGAAAAAGCTGTAGGCCCAGCGAGAAGATTCAAACAAATTTAGATGAGCGTGAAAGAGAATTCGCTTACAAGACACTGAGTAGGCAACATGAGACAGGCGGCCATTTCCTCTGGCTTGGGCTTGATGCGCATTGCCGTTAAACGATACTTGTTTCTTCTTTTTATTTTTTATTTCATGTTTTATTTATAGAGGTCCAAGTTCGATTGAAACGTGCACTGCTAAACATAAACATTGACTGATATTCTCGTAGGCTAGCTAGCTAGTCACAGATATTTAATAAAAGTTGGCGAACAGAATAGAACTGGACACGACCAATCTTCCAGATCAACTATCTCGTGGCGGTTCTAGCGTCAGTTACAGAATGGTCTACTACTATAAGTAGTAGCTAGTTGCATATAGCACGTATGTATTAATTCCGCCACGCCACGTCCACTAGTCCTCCCGCCTCCTGTAATCTTGAAGCCCCTTCTAGAAATGGAATAACAAGCATACTGAAAGCGTTGTGTTATAGGTTCTGCGGCTCAAAACAGATGTGTTTCTAACCATCTAGTAAACACTTACTGCCGTCAACTAGGCCGTGTCGGTATTAATACTAGTAGTATGTCTCATTGATTGGGGGATCTAAGCAGCCGGGGGGGAGGGGGGGGGGAAGGAGGGGAGGTTTGCAGGGTCTTCGTTTTCCAACAGTCCCATATCCAATGTTCAAAGCGTCTGTCTGTCCGTGGATGGCAGGAAGGTATGTGACGTCGGATTGGCCAAGCTTTTGGAATTTTACTACGATGGGGTTTCTTGGAAGCCTAAAGTTTCCTAGGGCTCCTAGTCTATTTAGTCTCTAGCTCCTTCATCCCTTCCATGCGCCCCAAGAGACTCAGCAACAGAGAGTGCTAGACTTATCTCAAACTCAAGTTTTGTGAGGCAATAACCAAGGAGATTAGTAATGAGAGATTTGCCATAGTGGGATACTCATAATCGTATCCCAATATATAAGAAAAAAGTAGGTATATATAAGCCAGTCAGCCAATAACTGAAGTCTGTATGTTTTGGTATCGTTGACTATCATTTCTGGTTCAGATGTCTACAGCATACCTACCTCGCAGTCTATCCCCACTGTCTTCATAAATTGGATGGCTACTCTTAATGGTACTAAACAGTGTCCTACCGTAACCACTAAGAGGCAATACAGGGCAGCGAAGTTTGTTGTTTGCAGTTTCGTTTCCTAGTCCTCGGCTTTTCTCACCGCTTCCTCTAAAGTCTTGAACATGTGAATCTAAACATGGAAATTCACTCAGCGTCTCCATACTTTGAAGATGGCCACTGATACCAATACTGGTAGAGTAGTATTCCCTTACTATCAAAATACGTCCTCTTTTTGTCACCGCTCGCCTCATATGCTAGCGCTTTCAGTCTTGGCGTCATATCGTGTGAGAAAGGGATCAAGGGAGAGAGTCAGCCATTGCCTGGAGAAGATGTATGCATACTTACATGCTTCTTTTCCTGTCGTCTAGAACGGGAAATGCAAGCGCAGTTATAGCTTCTCCACTCGCCTCCCACACAGTACTGCACCGCACAGGTACTATTTCTAACATTGATCCAACAATTGAGCCTTGCATGGTCAGTATGAGCCCAATCCAGTCATGTCAGAGTTACACTCTTGCAATTGCTCAACCCCTCTTTTGCTGCGCTTCCAGGATGAAGGATAAAACCTCTACGAAATTTGATCCAACCCGGGCCTTTTTCGTTATTACTATGTATACTAATTAGTAGCTAGTGTGTGTGGTAAGAAATGGCCGAGGTACGTCGTTATTTTCTTTATGTTAGCCTGCATATTTACATTGAGACGGGATATGCCGGGTATGGCCATCCGAGCTCCTAGCTTTGTTTTCCTATCTATTGATTTGTTGCTATCTATCATCTTTAGCTCAGCTAGTGAAAAATCTTAATCAAGCTTGAACAAGTGATAATCACAATGTAGAAGTTTTCACCTACGATAATCAGCCGAAATTTCCAACCGGAGCTTCACATCTTTATGTACAGTTATACTACTAGTTACAAAACTCTGTAGTACAGTTACGGCTAACTAAAGGATAAATGATTACGCATACGAAAGTTGACTCCTAATTATAGCAAGGCTACAGTATCTCCAAACATACACATATAAAGTTCAAGCCGGGGAAATTGGCGCTCACTTTTAGGGCAACTTAAAGCGGCAAAAGGGCTAGTTTTCTGTACTGTTGTAGTGCATAATAATAGATTAGTAAGTAGTATTACTTAGGGAGGGCATCCCCAAGCGCTCGATGCTAGCCATGCAACTGTTGTATCACCCATAATGAAGACTTGTTTCTACGCGGGTGCACCACAACAACTATAACAATATAGGGAAGCCTAGACTGATAGTATTAGTACAGCCGACCAATCATCGTGCGTGAGATTCCAGCGGTGTCTCTGTGGCCACTAGGGGGCTACTGTCACTAAAGCAGTCGCTCGTTTCCATATGCATTGGCTTCCTGACTAGCGGCACTCGATAGAAAAATATATGAAAAAGAACATTCGTACCCCCCCCCCCTTTCATGCACACAGATAGTATATTCAGTGGATGCGGCTTTTCCGACCGCGTTTGGCGCCACTAGTAGCATCTTTGCTTTTATTGCACGTCGTTCGGCTTGGGCCTGATCTAGATTTGCCGCAGATGTTGAACCCGCCCCCCCCCCCCCCTTCCCCATCCATTAACAAAAAGAAACCAATTTTCGTCGCGTTTCATTGCCTGCTGAAAAAAGAAATGAGGCTTATCTACGACAGCAACATGGTGCAAGATTTGCTGAAACTTTGAAGAGTAAAAGATTCAGCGAGGCCAAACAGAGAGTATCTTGGCAGTATACTCACCACGTTTTGAAAGATAGTATGTTGAGTACAGTATCGCTGTGTAAGCCTCGGGACAAAAGAAATCATCGCCCAGAACATTTAATTATATTGCTCAATAGTATCTGGCCATAGCTGGCCAGTAGCCCGCGGAACTCGGCTCGAACGATCAAATCTTTTGGCGGAGAGAACAAACGACGGGTAGTCCTTCCAGCTCTTCACACAACTAACTAGTCGTAGTCCAGGCTTCAGCACTGACAAAAATAATTCTTCTCGTGGATCCTCGTTCCTGTAGTCAAACGTCTGTTCTCATGTTCCTCTTGCACATAAGGCGACTTTGGTAGTAATCCCTCCCCAATACTATTCCTTCACCTTCTCTTTATTGTGATGTTGATGTGCGCGTATATGAGTATTAGTAGTAGTAGTAGTATATCATAAACCCCGCCCTGGGGACAATAATAAGCGATTAGGGTAAACTTTCCATTGCCGCGGTAGGCCCATTCATTATTCTAGAGATCTAATGACATATGAGTATGGTATAGATACACATACTGAAATACTATAGTAATAACCCACATGTTGCCTACTGTTGTATTTAACTCACTCCGCCTTCTTGAAATCACATGCTAATATTTCGGTTGTTGATAAGGCGTGTATCCTTTACCGCCATGTATCATCAAGTATTGTGATAACTCGCCAGTACTACCTTGCCTTGACTTTACTTATTATAAAAAATCACGCTCCGGGGAAGTGGGCGTACGATGCCAGAGATAAACTTAGTATCATTCTTGTTCGCAAATAAATTGAGTCAGTACTACTACTACTACTACTACTACTACTACTACTACTACTACTACTACTAGTTACCAACTTGTCTTGGGGATCTTACCCTTGCACCTAACCTCATGCACACTATGACCTACAGTTTCCTTCCAACACACCCCATTATCATTAGCATGCTTTAGTTATATATTACCAATACCAACGAGCTATTTTTGCGCTATTTCGTGATGCATAGACAGTGTGAAGAGCTGGTTGGCTGGCTAATCTTACAGATAGAGTTACAAGGCTAGCGTATGCCCTGATGGAGATAATCTTGGCAACTCCAAGCACATATGCGCAGTTTAATGTTCGACAATAGTTCCCAAAGTGTTCGTTTCGACATGCCATTCTGACAAGTTTGCAAGTCGTTTTGTTCCGTGTCATGATGATCAAAGTGCTCTTTGTGTTTAGATTATAGAATAACAGCCAAGCCTAGGCGGTGAAATGAGGCGTCAAGGGAGTTTCATCTGTAAGAAAGAAAAGATAAGAACTAATAACACTGCCTACAAATCTATCATCCTTACTATGTAGTAAATGCATTGAAGCACAAATCGGCCAATAGAGAGGTCATTGTGGTACACAGATAACCCATGAGTTCATCTAAATCATTGTCTAGTGAGCAATAAGTAAGTATTTTAATACTATAGGTAATGATGGTAGGTAGGTAGGTAGGTAGGTAGGTAGATAGATTCAGCTAGTACCTAAGCAGCTTAAAAATAAATCACAAAAAAAAACATACTAGTGCCACGACTACTTAGCGCTGCTAGTAGTAGAGTTTTTGTGTATGCTATATCAAGATGCCCTGTACTCCTCAAAGTTATAGCAGATAGATAGCAACGTACTATGTATATTCTTGATAGTTATGAGTCGGGCTTCTATTGTAAGGATAGTTACGGCCAACAGTGACCGTAGCAATCAATGGCTTGCATGGACAAGATATGATCGTCCACTTATGGACCAAGCGGTATGTAAGCGAAGTTTCCGGTGCTCGGATTGTAATCACTGCGACATAGCTGTAATCTCGGCGGCCGAGTGACTATAATCTCGTATCTCCGAGGTGAAATAAGTTCGGCAGTATGATACCAAACGTATATTTAGTAGCATGTCTGTGCGTTGGCTACGGTAGTATAAAGATGTGGCAAGCATTGACATTCTGGGCGGTATCAAGGCAACAGATAATAGTAAATTCCAATATGATTTAACACATCTAATTTTTTCAGAGTACTCAATTAACCCTACCAGACATTTTAAGATATAGTAAGGGCCTATTTTCCATATCGATTAACTTTGTTGCTCTTCTACCAGAAGTAACTAGTAAGCATATATGTGTAACAGTTTCCTTGGATGAATACTTTGCTCACGGTCAAGCTAAGCACATGAAATAGTGGGAAAAAGAACTATACATTATAAACCGCTACTACTAGTAGTTACAACTAACATATCCTTTGTAGCAATTATGACTTGACTAAGCGTGTCATAGGACTTTGACATCGTCCTTTTTTTGCAGCTCATCCAACATCTCATATACCCCTAGCCGCGCCTCGTACTTGGTACTTTGTGGAGTTTCATCGTTCAAAGGCAATGGTGCGTTTTCTTCCGCTACGAGTAGAAGCAATGCAGTAGAGATGACATTATTGCCATACATGGAGATTTCAGCTTCGTCCGAAAACGCGCTGACTTGATGTTCTTTGCGAAGTGCGCTTCTTAACTTCTGTCGAGTCTTTAGCTCAAACTGTGTCCAAGGGCGCTTCCAATAGCGACTGTCTAGAATACTTTGAACATCTAGCCTAGAGATATCGAGTCTAGGTACGTTATTCTCCTTCTTTAGCGAGTCGGTATCGCGAGCGATATTGGGTGCGCTGTTCGTGATACTGTTAAACAAGTCGACGATCTCTTTGGAGTCATTGCCAAGATATGAAATGACCTTCTTTGCTCGGGCGTAGATATCCGACAAAAGGTGTAACTGATGGCTAACCTCCGCCGCGTTGCTTTGGTCGATACATATGGCGTCGATCCATAGCGACCTGGTGAAAAATTTGGACCGTAGCTGATCTAGAGTATCGTATAGACTGTCCGAGACGCATAAAGAACAATTGTTGATGATTATAGTAGAAGTGGTTGAGCCCTGCGCAGCCCAGCAGTAGGATAGAGTGTAATATTCATAGAGCTTTGGTGCGTCTGGCTCGAAATATACCGTTTGAAGGTGACATTGTATTCGGCTATCGTTAGGCTGGGCTGATTGATAAAAGCGTAGAAGTCGGATATATGATTCTGGCAATGCTTGGTACTGATAGCTAGACGCCATTACTTGGAAGAGAAGTTAAAAGAAATGTATAGACATTGAGGAGATGTTGGGTTGCCGAAATCGAAGCTTTTAAGATTAAGGTTAATTAGACCGGCTAGGAACTCTACTATAGACAACTCTATATCATGGCTATCAGAACAAGGATCACGTTTTTCTGATCATACTAATATTGTATCTGTAATAAGCATATTCGTTAAGATATATGTTTTTACTTAAGCGACTCTAAAGGAAGTGAAATTCCAATTATATATTAAATCCACTAAATTTTGGTTGGCCTTCGCAAATATTGTCCTTTGCATATACAACTTAAGTTGTCATCTCATGATGATGGACCAGTCGACTGTACTCAAGATTGCAGTACTTGACGATTATCAAGGCTTCTCCAAGCAGGCCTTTGATTCGTTGGATACAGCGTTGTTTTCAGTATCATACTTTCCAGAAACACTGCCCTCATTCGGCCATGAGTCAACCAAGGAATCAGATCGTGCTGCTCTCGTATCCAGACTAATGCCTTTTGACGTTATCTGTAGGCACTCCTCCCAAAATTTTTTTTTTTATGAATTGTGCAAGACGATATATACTCATATTAACCGACTAATGCGATGATTAGGTACCATGCGAGAGCGGACTCCATTTCCAGCGGAACTCGTTGCTCGGCTGCCTTCTCTTCGTCTGCTTCTCACCACATCTAGGCGTAATCTTGCCCTGCACTTGCCGTCATTTGCTGAACGAAACATTCCAGTTGCCGGTACAGTTCATCCGCCATCGGGGGACTTACTGGGCCCTGATTCAACTACACAGCATACCGTCGGTCTCATTCTTGCCCTAGCCCGAGCTTTACCAGCTGCTCATGACTCACTTTCGGCTGGTTCTTGGCAGACAACTCGTACAGTTTCTACCGGGCTTCCTGGAAAGATTCTCGGTATAGTAGGCCTTGGACGGCTGGGGACTTCTGTTGCTCGGCTGATGTCAGTCGGGTTCGGCATGCAAGTTATTGCTTGGAGTCCCAACCTCACCCAAGAAGTTGCAGATATCCGCGCCGCCGAAGCTGGCTTGCCAGTCGAGACCTTATCCGGTTTGAAGACGATCAAAGCTGTCAGCCGCGAGGAATTGTTCAGTAGATCGGATGTCGTGTCGATTCACATAGTTCTTTCTGAGCAGTCACGCGGAAGTATCACTTCTCAGCAACTCGACCTGATGAAGCCTACCGCTTTCTTAGTGAACACTTCTCGCGGACCTTTGGTAGATGAACATGATCTGCTAGTTGCTTTGAAACAGGGAAAGATAGCTGGTGCAGCGCTAGACGTCTTTGAACCAGAGCCGCTACCCTTAGATAGCGTGTGGCGTACCACTAGCTGGGGCCGGGATGGACGGAGCGAAGTCATCATCACTCCACATATGGGCTACGTTGATCGTGAGCTTCTAGAACATTGGTACGCACAGCAAGTGCAGAATCTTGTTGCTTGGGTTGAAAACAGAGAGTTGACTATGCGCCTAATTTAATCCCTCGCTTAGCTTTGAATTCCTACTGGTTGGTTGGCTGGCTGACTGGCTGGCTGACGGGCTATGCGTATTTTGTATTTTCAATTGAACCACACTACTACTAAAGTATTGAATGTTGTTGGTGCTAGATCTGGCTTTTCAAATTTCATATTCTATGTTATACCATGTTTCCAGCAGCACGTGCCCTCCTTGCATCCTTCCGCCGCTGGGCAATTCTTCGGCGCTCTTCCTCGGCTTGGATTCCTGTCATAACCTCGGATCTAATATTCGTCCACTCACGATCTTGCATGAATAGCGTCAAAAGGCCCCCCACCAAAGCACATGCAAATAGAACCACCATAGAATGTTGAAGTGAGTTCTGTTTGACGCGCTTTACAACATCTGTGTCTTTGTAATTATACAGTATGACCCCGATCTGCTGCCACCGCTCCTGAATCGTTCCCATTCGATCGAACACAAGATTGGTGCCATTTTGAGCATTTAGTTCGTTGATGATTTGATCACCGGCACGGAACTGTTCAATTCCTTGGATCATGAATAGGAGTGTGGTGCCTAAAGCAGTGGCAAAATGCTGCACCATGGATGTCATAGCAATGGCTCCGCTGTAGTATTGTGCCGATACATTAGCCTGGATCGCGGCTTTTCCAGGCGGAAGCACAGCACCACTTCCGATACCGAAGATGACCAGGATGACAATAAGCTGGGCGCGCTGGTCGTTTATTGGGTTGACGTTGATTAGAACGCCTGTTCCAACTATTAATAGAATGTTGGCAATACGCGTTGTAAGTAGATACTTTCCCATCTTTGCAAGCACGGCAGTGGAAGCTAATGTGCTAAGGTCCATAGCTAGATAGAATGGGAGAGAGTAATACGCTGCAGAAGTCACCTCTAGTTGCCAGAATACAACAACCAGATAAGGCCATGTATACACGCCGACCGACGAAGGAATGTGCTGGAAGAAAGCCGAGGATATGGCCGAAGTCACATTTCTATTAGCAAAGATGTGAAGTGGCATGAGAGGGTACTCGACATAATACAGTTCAACGACCAGAAAGCCAATCAGAGTGATCCCACTACCAACTAACAATCCAACGATGTAGGCCGAGTTCCATTCTTGGAACAAACCAGCACTAGACAAGGCAAGAAAGAACATGAACAAACTGGCAGATAAGAAGAGCGTACCGACAAGATCAAGTGAGCGTACGATATCATTGAATGTTGCCTTACTATGCGGCAGCTTGATACTAAACCAGGTCAAGATGAAGCAAATGAAGGAACAAGGCACTACAAACCAAGTAACACGTTAGCCACACCCACTTCTCATGTGGCGATACTATTTTGCAGATGAAAGAGAACAGTTTATGACAAAAGAGAGTGAAATGTAGTGTTCGTTAGCTCCTTACTTACTGTTTATATAAAACCCTAGACTGCGAGTGCTACTATAGTCATTCATATAGCCTACAACCAAAAACAGTCCCAGACCAATCACCACGCTGATGACAGAAGTGGCAACCTTTGCTTTCATTGCGTCTCTATATATACGCACGACTGGTATTAGCAATGTTTACAGTTTGATACGTGTATTTGGATAAAGCGACTTACTGAGGTGACAAAGTACTGGAGGTGATTCCAGAAACTAGTACAGCGGCACCAGGAAGCCCGCAGCCACTCAAGACACGGCCAACTAAGAATAGTAAATTTGATTTGCTAAAACTGAGTATGAGATTGCCTATGAACAGGAAGACCAGTGTTACTAGAAGCATGATTCGGAATCCCCAAAGGTCACCGGCCTTGGACCAGATATTGACAGTGATTGTGCCGGCCACGTTGAATGGCACAATTGTCCAGATGACGATACGTTGAGACGTTAAGTTTATGTTTTCAGCGTGTGTCAAGTATATTGCCATCATGAGCATCTCAATTTCGTACAGTGTCATTACCAACTAGCCAGACGATTAGCAGTGGCCTAACATTAAGTAGCATATATATATATATATATATATATATAGATATAAACTCACCGAAAGGGTTATGAGGACCCAAAAGCGGCGTCGCGGGGACATTTCAGGCATTGCGTTTGTCTTGCCGTCGGCCTCGCTGATTGGTTCTGGCTCTGGTGGAATTTCGATCATGGAAGAAAGGGTCGACGAGATCGAAGAGCGGGCGTCATCGTCGCCATTGTTTTCTTCATCTTCGATATCGATGATATGGGGGTGGGTTGAAATTTGTATATTTCGATAGCGGTCTCGTTTTCTGTCCTCAGAATGATGTTGTTCTATAGTTGTATGTTCCATTTTGTAACCTTTTCTAGACAGAAGCTGCTCTTCAGCGAAGATGATCGCGCTGTTGTCTTTAACGAAACTGACTAGGAGTTATCGATAAAGTCTTCAAGATTTGGACTTTGATACTGATAGAAATTTTTGGAAGAGGTGAGAAGAAGAGCATTATGGCTAAAGCTAAAACCGTCTGCAGCTTGATCCCTCAGTTCAATGATATGGAATATACGATTAAACTGTTCCATCTTCAACGAGAAAGTGTCACAGGTCTATTTGCGGTAGATATCGCCAATCAATTGTTGAAAATATACATGCGCAACCGAGAACATGCGGCATAGGTTATAACATGATGCTTTACCGTGTATAGATCAGCGTGTGCAACACCGGATCAAGCAACTGAGTGTACATCAGGCTGCGGGCTGGATGGACTCAAAGCATCATTGACTGACTGTTGTGGCACACCCTCACGTCGAAGCTGAGACGCAAACTCGGACCTCTGAGCAGCACGCCATAGATAATACCACATGACAGCGAACACCCAGATACCACTACACAATGGTTAGCTCTTGCAATTACATATCGCAGCAGCTTCGGTGCTGTCCTATATAACTTACGGCATAGCTGCCCGCAGTCCTGCCATAGCCGTCGTGGCACGAAGCCCACTGATGCATTCGTGGGGGCGATCTTCGGTTGACGCCGCGCACAGGTTGTATTGGCGGCACCAGGCAACTCGTTGGAACGTGTATATGGAGGATAGTAAGGAACTGGTAGCGATAATTCCAAGCCAACTAAGAAGCCATTCATAACGATATTTCTGAGCCCATGGGCTGTTGCTGACGGAAATAATGACGCCGGCCGAGTATACTGCCTCAATGCCCGTAGTGATGGCGACGAGAAAGGCGGAACTGGAGGAAGCGACGGCCAAGATGGCGATATTAGTAGCAGAGCTATGTTAAAGGGTGTAATCGACGACTACTGTATTGTAGGCTTGCTTACCTGCGCAAAAGAGTTGACCGGCCCTCATCGCTGTTAATGGCGATGGTGGCTATCGAGAAAGCAAACAAAAGGCAGCCACCCATAGCAGTCATGATCCAAGGACACCGGAAGCCGGGGATCCAGATCTTGACTCTGCCATCGTCCGACCGCTGGATCCATGGACCTTGGCGCAGTGCGGGCGTCCTCGGAGGGTGTTCGGGTTGGACAACCGGGGGCTGATCTTGCCGAGAGACGCTGCGAGATACTGGGGTGGAAGCTTCGCCGTCGGGACTATTGGCAATAGCAGGTGTTACAGAGGCCGCTAAAGGCTGTATGGCGACGCGGGTATGGGCCGTAGGTTGCAGCAGGGAGGAGGAGTTCATGGCGGCGTAACCGAGGGGAAAGACGGATAAGATTGAAGAGGGGAGCTCTCTTAGCTAGCAGGATGAAAGATGGCCTCTTCTTCCGGCGGCAAGCTTATTCGCCTATCGTTTTTCCGGGATAAGCTGTGACAGAATGCAAAAATAAGATGCAATGCGGCGTTTATGGACTTGGAATCGATGGCGTATGCAGCCAGCGGCTGTGAAACAAACCAAAGCTCCCAGGTTGGTGGTCAGTACATAACCGCGGCTGCTTTCAGGCCGGGTTTAGTTGTCTGTTCTCGCTGCTAACTAGTGCGAAATACTCAAACTCAATGCATAGGAAAAAGGCGCGCCTGAACTTGCTTAGGATCTGGTTGGCTAGTTAGTTTTCTCCGGTGGCTGGAGAGAATTAAACAGCGCCGAGAGTGAGAACAGGCTCTTCTTTACTTTGGGTCGCGACAGTAAGTACAAAAGTACTTTGAACCATATTAGTAATAGTCTTTTCTGAGAGCTATATGTAAGTGCTTCTTGTCACTATCGCTATCACTACCATAATCGAATGCTACTATGACGACGAACTGTTGCGTGTTAAGAATAATCTTGCCGTTCAGCATTGCACATAATACGTAATATACTGGTATGTAAATTTACTTTTTTTTTTTTTTTTTTTAATCGTTAATCTTATTAAGTTCCTGGAACTATGAAGATACCCGTCTAAATTAGCTGCTTTCGTATAGAATGAGTCAAGAAGCGAGCAAGGAAAACTGATGGCAAACTAAAGTCTTGCGACGATTCACGTCTTGAACGGCGTAGCGAACGGCAGGCCGGCAATATGCCATCTAATTCATGCAACGGGCTTGAAATCTGAGCGGCTGGGCAAGATAAAGAGAGGGGAGAAGTAGGATGCTAATGCACGTTCGAGCTTGCTACTACGTAACAGGATTGAAGAGAGGAAAGTGGAAAGATCGGCCTACAAAGCACAAAGGGAAATGCAAGCAGAGCGGCGACAAGGAGAGGAGGTTGACGTTTCGATGTAAGCAGTACTAGTAGCCCCAGAAACAGCGCTATTAGCCTCTAGACGTCGCCCGAAAGGATGAAAATACTGGGGCCATCATCTCTTCTCGTAAGATACTGTGTTAGCCTGAAGAGAGAATAGGTACTGTAGGAAGCCGAAGTAAGGATCGTGAAGAGTAAAGCAAGAATAAGCAAGCGAACGTCTCGAGAGTTTGATCATGGTCATTTTGTATAACAAAGTGGCATCTATTTGGGGAGCGCCGATAGGCTCAACTATCAGAATATAGATAGTCTTATAACAGTACAATGGCTGACCAGCCTCAATATCCAACTTGAAGGGGCAACTATAATCAGTAAACAATAAAATAAGCCTGCAGGCTGAGACAATGAGCAGGAGTGCGTTTTAGTAGAAAGACCAGCAACATTAGTGATATGCTACGCTATATCCAGACCCGTTTCCTAGACGCCGCCTGCGATACGCGCTATGAGTGCTATTGGTGGGCGAGACGCCAGCACCTGCATATCGATAGCTTTCAGCATTTTTATGTAAGACTCCTGACGAGACAAAATGGCACCCGGAAATAATATTGCAGAGAAAGCCGGATCTTTCCTATTATTTGCTTGCCGCCCTGGCGTGCCCTAGATATATATATATATATATATAATATAGATGGATGGCCACTATTGGTCAAGCTAGTCTAGTAAGAAAGAAAGAAGAAAACGGCGCGAAGAAGAAAAGAAAACGACAAAAGTGCACAAATCTAACTTATTGCGCCTTGCCTGACTAGAGGGCGCTTCGCTCGTCGGGGAAGATCCAAGTGGACGAGAACAGGCCTTATTAGCGGTGAAATATAGGGTGTCATTAATTCTGGACAATGCGACGAAAAAAAAGAAAAATAAAGCCTCCTGGGGCACCTTTGCTTTTGCTTTCGCCTTTTCTCGACAGTACAAGAAGGAAGAATAGAAAGACAAATCACGATAGCAGCGCTGGGCTATGTTTAGAGCATCGTTACGGGAGGAGGTTAGACCGCTGAGAGGCCCTGGACGCAACGCCTTAAGGTACAATAGATCTTAGAGAGCGGAGGCGGCTTTTATTTCGGGGAGATGCACTTCTGACTTGGTGGCGGGAACACCAAACAGGTAAGCAGAGGCTGTATAAGGACATGCTATTTGTATGCGGTAGCAGTACGTTTTATGGTTCATTGGGCCTGCCTGCGGGCTGAGGTGTATGGGATGGGATGGGATGGGATGGGATGGGATGGGATGGACAGACAGACAGACAGACAGACAGACAGACAGACAGACAGACAAAACGTTATGGATGTATGGATGATAGATGGCTACTGACTATGCCAATGTCAGTACTACCAGATTGCAGCCGATTAGGTCGATTATGTAGGCGCTGCTGAACTGGAAGTGACATATCGTCGGCCGTTGGAACCCATAGTGCGAGCAAGAAGCGAGGCTGTGCTGGAGAAAGTCGCCGCCTGGTACGATAAACACTACGACCAACTAGAAATAACCTGTATTACTAGCCTTGTCTGAATTTTTTTTTTTCATCCGAGTGAAGCTGGCAAAGCATAAAATCAACGCATTGAAATTGATAGATATGGTTAGAGATTCCGAACTTCTTCCATTCCTCTAGTAGTCAGTCAGTCAAGTCACTATAGACCTGAAAATAAAAGAATAAAACAATAACAAGCGTAACAGAGCCCAGCCTCCCCTTTAGCTTTTTAGCGGCATCTTTACTTCAACTTGAAGTAGCAGCCATAGCAGCGCAGGCTCAAAACCCCTGACAGAAGGAATAGGCGTGCGCAAACTATGATATTGGCACTGTATCTGTACATACTTCCAGCTAAATGTAAGCACTGTGCGTAGACGGTGCGCAATTTCTCAGCAGCTTATAGATTGTCTTGTCTTGTTGGCATGGCCAGGCCCCTAAGAACAGCCAGGAATATGAAAGACACTGAACAATGAAACGAAGAGAAGAAAAAAGAACAGTCAAGGCGACGATTGAGCAAGAGTCTATAGCTGTTGTTACACTTGCTGTAGTGCGTAGTGTAGCTGGGCTAGTTGTGAAGGCCGCTGTATTTCTAGGTATCCACCGTTTCCCTTTTCCTCACTCCACCACCCTTCAGTTATCCTACACCTCCCTTTCTTCTTTTTTTTTTTTTTCTCTCTTTTCCCTCTCTTTTCTTCCCACCTTTTGTCGCCTTTCTGACAAAATCGCGTGTCGCGAGCGAGATTCAGAGCATCATCGTTACTCGAGAACAAAGAGCCAAAAAAAAAGTCTTTCGCCGTCCATCTTTTTTACTTGTAATTCCTTCCCTCTTCCTTCGTTGATTTGGTGCCCGCTTGCTTGCTTGCCTGCCTCTAATTCTACACGTCGCTTTTTCTTATTTTCTTTTACTGGATTTCCTTCGCTCTCATTTCAACGCTAAAGGAACTCTTATCGAACGAGGAGGCTATATCGAGACGCTTCGTTTCTCCATCCAACTTGCGCCTTCGAACATCCGCCCATCCAAAGGTTTTTCGGGGACTCGACGCTGACGATTCTCACGAAAACAAAAAAAAAACCTTGTATCGGAACAACCAGACCGACTATCGACATTACTTTCGCCTTCTCGCTCTCTTTCCATTGGTACGTTTCCAGTTGACCGACATATCCATATCACTTCAATACTTTCGTCCACCGTCACTTTGCTCCCACCCTGCCTGGCCTGGCCTCGTCACTTGTGCACGAGATATTCTGGAGGGGGTCTGTTGTCTGCACCTTGGCTGTCGCCTCCGTCCGCTTCAATGCCGCTTGGGCTTCCGTGCATTGTGGTGCGTAGCCTCGGCCGACCAGACAGATATAGCACGGAACCTCTTGTAAACTAGAGCATGTAACTGTTACAGATATCTCTATCTCTCTCTACATCGTATATTCATGATTTCAATCCCACCGACCTAGTTAGTCGAACTTGATAGAAAAGAAAGCAGCCTGACTTTTCCAAGTCTGTTGAACTGGATGTCAATGCAGCTCTCACTTCAAACTTGGAAGAAGAAAGTCAGTCATCTACTACCAGTCAGCATCGACCGTCCGACCCCTGATGGCCCCCCCCCCCCGAACAGCCAATCAGAAGTCGCAGGCCCATGCCTGTTAATGTAGCGCACGCCCCCTAACGCAATCAAGCGATTGCTGCTGTTTACTGCTCGATTTCATGCACAGGGCCTAGCATTACCTCCTGCCAGTGCTTTTCCTCAACCTTCTCAGTGAAAGCAATCCTTGTTTTTGTTTTATTTTACCGACTCGGCCTTGCTCTCGATTCTCTTCTTTCTTTCTTCTTCCCCTTCTCTCTTCACCTATTGCCAGCGCTCATTTATCGAACCTCTTCTCCCTTGAGGACAATGCCCGGACAACCTTCGCTTGCCTCCCTTAGCACTTAACCGGGAATGCGACTGGCACCATCGCTATCGTCCTCCTAGTTACTGCTCCTCCACTTTGCAGATTGCGTTGTCGCCATTGTTGTCGTCTTATCACCAGATCACAAAGCTACAGACAGTTCCCGTATAAGATTTACACTAACAATTGTCACATTCTTGCAGACGGCATTCTTTGTTTTGGTTTTTTTTTTCTTATTTAAGCGGCATTTTATTGCATCTTCCACACCATCATCGCTACGAATTCCCTCTTCGGACTATAGACCGACGTAGCCTTATTCGACCCGTCTATTCGATCTTGCTTTAGAGACACTATCGATCGCGTCTCGACCTATACAACTGCTTAATTGCAGTCACCGAATCTTACATTTCTATACTTATTTGTTTTCTTTTTTTTTCTTTCCTTTTTTTTTTCTAATAGAAATTTTGATTTGCTTTCGTGAGCAAGTCTCCTAATAATACCTAGCCACCATGTCGTCTTCATCATCCAACGTGGTGGGCGTTCACTACCGCGTGGGCAAGAAGATTGGTGAGGGTTCTTTCGGCGTTATTTTCGAGGGAACGAATCTCCTCAACAACCAACAAGTCGCCATCAAGTTTGTAGGTAGCCTTTATCCTACTTCTGGGGTACCAATACTTTAGAAGGTCTAGTATCGCTGAACTAACAATTATCTACAGGAACCTCGCAAGAGTGATGCTCCTCAACTTCGCGATGAGTACCGTACCTACAAGATCATGGTCGGTTGCAGTACGTATACATCCACGCGAATACAAACACAATATAACACTTTAATCAACCGTAATTCTAACTGACATGTTTTTACAGAGGGTATCCCTAATGTTTACTACTTCGGTCAAGAGGGTCTTCACAATATACTGGTTATCGACCTGCTCGGCCCCTCTCTGGAGGACTTGTTCGACCACTGCGGCCGGAGGTTTAGCATCAAAACCACAGTAATGGTTGCCAAACAGATGCTATCCCGTGTCCAGACCATTCACGAGAAGAACCTGATCTACCGTGATATCAAGCCCGACAATTTCCTTATCGGTCGGCCCGGCACCAAGGCTGCCAATACCATCCACGTTGTTGATTTCGGTATGGCCAAGCAGTACCGCGATCCCAAGACGAAGCAGCACATTCCGTATCGCGAGCGCAAATCGCTGTCCGGAACCGCTCGTTACATGTCAATCAACACACATTTGGGCCGTGAGCAATCCCGCCGTGACGATCTAGAGGCACTGGGCCATGTTTTCATGTACTTCCTGCGCGGTGGTCTGCCGTGGCAAGGCCTGAAGGCTGCGACTAACAAGCAGAAGTACGAGAAAATTGGCGAAAAGAAGCAGACCACAGCTATCAAGGATCTTTGCGATGGATTCCCTGAAGAATTCAATCAGTATCTGACGTATGTGCGCAACCTCGGCTTTGAGGAGCAACCCGACTACGACCACATGCGCGACCTGTTCACCAAGGTGCTCAAGGACCGCAATGAGCCGGAAGATGACGTATACGATTGGATGCTACAGGGAAACCAGCAGGGAAAGGTGTGGGACGCGACGGCCAAGCAGCACGGCTATCACAGCCGGCCAGCGGCCGACCACAACCAACACAGGCAATCACAGGCAGCTGCCCAGAACGCCAACAACAACCTGACGGTAGCGCGTTTAAACGCCGCGCAGCCCCCTCCTCCTTCTCCGATCAAGCAGATGCCCAACAAGCGCGATCGGCAAAACGGCCCCGGCGCCATCAGCGCGGCGAGGACCTCGGGGGCAGGGGGGATGCGGGATCTGGCCACTCCTACGGCGTCCACGCAGGCCCAGTTCCAGAATAGCGCACAGAACTTGCCGCAAGCCCAACAACGCATGTCGTTGACTGGCCAGCAGCAACCCGTGCCAATGACACAGGAGGATGGGCAGGATGCTCAGCAGAGACCAGCAGAGAACCCGCCTACTGGGCTGCAGAAGTTTGCCAAGATGGTATGCTGTGGTTGAAGATGAACGAGGACGAAGAAGATGAAGGACGAGGAAAGATATTCATGTCATACACTCTTGATTTTTTTTTTGCCTTTTTTTTTTATTATAAAGTTTACAGCCATTACTACTACTATCACCACTACTCACTCTACTTACTATTCCCCGTCTGCAGCTCTCCCATTTTTTACATAGCATCATTACTTTTTTTTTTCTTTTTCTCTTCTCTTTATCTGCTCTAGTCACCTAGGCCATATTATTGGTATCTGCTTCTCCAGTGTCTGTTTGTCTTTGTTGCTACCGTCTCTTTTTTATCTCCTTCTCCATCTTTGTCTTTCTGTTGCTATCCACGCTGTTGGTTCGCTGATTCTATGTTATTCGTCTGGTAATGTTGTTTTCTAGTTCAAAGTCTGATCTCTGTCATTGGTTGTTTTTAACAGTACCTTTTTTTTTTCTCTTTTTTTTTTGGCTTTTTCATTTACGTCTTATACACCCACCGCCGTCTACATCCTTCAGAAAGGGGCTTTTTTTCTTCCTTTTTCATTGTCTCCTCTCGTATGGATTCTTTTTCTTACAAATATTTCTCTTTTTTTTTTTCTTTTTTTCTCGAATGTTCGGGATATTCCTTTCTTTACATTTTGCTTATTGTTCTATTCTGTTGTTGTGTTTAATGAAAATGAAAAGGGAAAGAGTAAAGAATAGAAAAAAAATCATGCCTTCTCCATTGTCTTACTGATAGAGACTAATGAAGATGGAAAAATATTGAAGAATATGAATCCAAAAAGAGTATGCCTTCTTATATCTTAGAACGTATAATTTATTTTTCCATGACTTAACACCAAAACTAATGTCTCCTTTTTTTTTTTCTTGCAACTCTTTTTCGATTTTATCTTCATAATGAGATTTAGTTACTATTAAGCTAAAAAAAAACTGCTTTTAACGATGTTATTTGGTTATATTACTTTTGTGTATGTTTTTATAATGTTCAAAATCAACGGAAAGAAAAGAAAACGAAGAAATAGTGTCTTGACATCGTGAGATTACATATTTCATTGACAATCAAACGAAAATAGTTAAAGATATATATATACATATATACAAAAAGGCGGACCTGGTTTACATAAATGATAAAAAAATCGTTTCTTGGTCGGTTCTAACAGTAAGATTTGAAATCTTGACTTAATCTTGTAATTTTCTCGTTAATACTTATCATGGTTGATTATTTTATCCTATCTTTAGTGATGGGCTTTTTACGAGAAAGCATAACGGCTTTATTATTCTACTTCTTTGCATTTTTATACTTCAATTTATTTCATTGAGGTTGCTTGTTGTGTGAATTATTATATGGCAAGTCCGAAATGAACATGGGAAGTTCCCGATTTGTTCAATAGGAGAAATGAATCTCAATGCAAGCTTCTTTGCCTTTTAAGTCATTTGAATAATATTAAAGAGAACTTGGGGAAAAAAAATTTAAGCGGAGCCCGGATCTCCCTTCTCTCTGGGCTTAATATAGTAATTGCTACCTACTCAATGACATATGATGCGTAATATATTGACAAGCCCATGTTGATCCGCGAAAACTTTCTTTCTCTCTCTATTAATTGTCTATCATCAAGGAGAACCTTTTAAACCCCCCCCCCCCCCCNCCCCCCAAAAAAAAAAAAGCCATGTCCGTTCCAGTGTCAATGCACATTACCGATCTCGCCTTTCGCGACCACGGCGAGCGCTGGGAACACTTATGGCAGGAACAGAACACGCCATGGGACCGATCCGGGCCCTCTCCGGCGTTATCCGAAGCGCTATGTAAACTGTCAACCTCCACCACTACCACCATCAGCACCAGCACCTACACCAGCACCAGCACTGGCGCCACCTCCCCCTCTTCTTCTCTGTCAAACCCCACTACTCATCGCCGCGCCTTGGTTCCTGGATGCGGTCGAGGCTACGATGTGCTATTACTCGCCAGTTATGGATTTGACGCTGTTGGCCTAGACGCCAGTGCAACGGCTCTAGCCCAGGCGGCCAAGTATGAACAGGAGCAGATTCTTTGCGAGACGGAGGAATATAAATTAAAGCCCGGTGTCGCTGTACGTGGAAACGTTAGCTGGATCAAGGCTGATTTCTTCGCTGCCGATCTGATCGAGCGGGTAGGTCTATTCGACGTTGTGTATGACTACACTGTAAGTTAGTAAAGTTTTTATCATCTTCAATTTTTTTTTTTTACCCCCAACACGCAATTGTAAAAATCAATGGGGGTTTACTAACACAAAGGGGGGGGGGGGGCCAAAACTTCGAAACTAAAAGTTCCTCTGTGCCCTCCCCGTAGCTATGCGTCCGCAATGGGCAGCCCGGATGAAATCTCTGCTCGCCGAAACGGGATCTTTGATATGTCTAGAATTCCCCATCGGCAAGTCTCCCGCATTGGGCGGCCCGCCTCACGGACTACAGTCTAGCGCTTATCAAAGCCTTCTGCGCCGTCCCGGCGTCGACGTCGTGTATAACGATGCTGGAGAAGCTGTGGGATATCGAGATTCTCTAGCTGAGTCGGGCAATCTTGGTCAAGGAAGGATTAATTTAGACGGTCATGGGCTCAGGAGAGTGGCGTACTTTAAGCCGATCAAGACAAACACAGTGGGCTACGCAGAGGACGGATCTATAACGGATAATGTGTCTATTTGGACCCACGAAGATCGCTAAAAACACGATAGCAAGAGAGAGTTGGACTGTAAATGTCCTCACTCTATAACAAGAACTTCAAATATATATACATATCCTCTTTTCCTCAAATCAAACCCCTATTCTATGCTGCGCAGCGAATTATAGTGTTCTCCCAGACCAAACCCATGCAGATAATACGCTACATATAGTTTCTTCCTGATCCCCTTATCTCCGTCTGTTGTTGTTGTTGTTGCTGCTGCTGCTGCTGCTGCTGCTGGCGTAATAATTTGTTCACCACTCTTCTGTAAAATAACGATTTCCACGCCATACACTTCTGCTAAAGCCTGCAACTCGATCTGACCACCCCATTCCGCTGTGCTCTGTATGCGGTGCGTATACGTCTCGACATCGTCTTCTAAAAACGGCGCAAAGGTATCCGCATGTGCGCGAACATATTCGGCCGCCAGCCTGCGCAGTGCCGGCGCTGTTGTCACCGTAGAAGTGGAGCCAGTAAGTAACGAAGAGGCCCGGGAGGATGCCGGCAAAGCAATCTTCCTCGCAGCGAGCTGGTCAGCCATTGCGTTAAACAGACAGTGCCCATCGGCAGGCACTTCGAATTCGACGAGCGAGCGTGCAGCTAGTCTCGGCGCTAGTGCTTCGCGTTCGAGGGCTCGATAATCTGTCATGCTCGCCGCCTCGTCGGCGGCCTGGTCCGCTAACGCTTCCTGCTCAGCTGCCCGGCGCGCTAATCGTTCTTTCTGGCGATTCCGCTTCTTCTGCTTTCCGGGGCCCTGCTGGTCCCGTGTGCTCTCCGTTGCGGTGGGGGGTTCTTCCGTAGCCAATGATAGCGCGGCAAGCTTCATTTCTGTCGCCTCCTCGTCTTTGCCTATTTGCTCTTCTGCTTGTTGCTGCTCATCTAAAGACTCGGCTGCTGCCGATGATGAAACTCCAAGTAGAGCGTCTAGTTCAGCCTGTTGCTTCTCGGCTAGGTCGCGCTCCATGGCAGCGCATTCGTCATTAACGCCCTTGCGAGTTTTCTTGGTTGCGTTCTTCTTCTTGCCCGTAATGCGGCCTTGTAGATCTTTCTTCTCGCGCCGGTGACGGGCTTGCGTCTCCTCAAGTGTTTGAGTAGCTGCTGAAAACAAGGCGGCGTCCATAGTAGCGGCAGATAGTGGCCAGCAGCTATTTATGTGTATGTGCGTCTGTTCTAAGTTATCGTAGCTCAGCACACAGGCTATCGTTGAATTTAGGAGATCCGCGTAGTACGAGATGTTGTCGCGTCGGCATCAATGATAGTCCGTTGTTGGAAGATCTTCTGTGTAGATCAGTCTGATTTGGCGGATTGCAGAATCTCAATATTAATTGGCTTGGTTGTGTAGCTCCTTGTGTGGCTTATCTAATCACTACTTCAATTGTGGAGGGGCAGCTTAACTACCAGCACCACAAAATATCGACACTTTTTTATAATAATTTTGATAATGTCTGGCTATTTCGTAGGCGTACATAATAAGGAGGATTGCATAAAAAACTTCAGTATTTACTCAATGTAGCACAATTGAATGTCATTTCTAGTAAGTATTGTCTTAATTCAGATACATGTAGATATAGCACACATGGCGGAGGAGCAACAGATAGAAGAAAATACTGTCCGTTTTGTATTGCGGACTTGTAAAAAGGCAGACATCTTGAGGGTGTAGATACAGAAAATAAGTCACCGCTCAGCAAAATATTGAAATAAAATACGGCCACCAACAAAACTCCAAGGTCTCCCTTTCATGTTCAGTGCAATAAAAGACCTTGAATAGAGAGATAAGAAATACAACAAAACCAGAGCGCAACCCATAAAGAAGAATAATTGCGAGCAAAGAGGATATTCGATAAGATAAATTGGCTTTGCGACGAAAAGAGAGTGGCTTATATATATCAACAGGTCCGCTTATAATACAGGCCGTGTGAACAAAAGAGATAGATAATAACAATGAGAGAGGCAGAATACTTTTTTTCTCCGAAAATACAAACAAGGTATGATTGCACTACTTCGTTCGACACGCTTGAAAGATAATATGTGATTGAGATTTGACACAAGAAAACAAGAAAAAAAAGGAATGTAGACAAAAAAAAATAATAAAAGGAGATAGTGTTCACAAAAAGAGAGTAGAAGAGTCGGAATGTAGCCGTCGGCGGCAAATATCAGAAAGTAAAATGGGTTCGGGTGACCTTGAAAAAAAAAAATATGTATATATAGAACACGAATCAGAGGCAAAGAGATAAAATAAAAATGTGAAGTTGTACAAAGAGAGCCAAAGCCGTCATGGCATGGTGAGAAATTAGCATAAGATGCTTGTTTAGAAGCCCTTAAAAGGATCGTCTCGGATGAAGAAGTCGTCCTCTCCACCAGTACGACTTCCAGACCAGCGAGATGTATAGCTATCACGATGTCTGCTACGGCTCTGGCGGCGGCGCAGCTCCTTACTGCGCCGACGTGCAGCAATGCGGAACTCATCGTGCTCATCCGGGTCATCATCAAACTGGTTTTGTGCAAGCGGCGAGATGAACGCTTCCATGCGCACCGTGCCAATGGCATCAAAGAAGTTATTTGGCGGTCTTGAAGATGCCTCTGAAGTGCGCTGCGAGCCCGCCCACGTATTTCCGCCGGATGACTGCTGGTAAATATCAGACGAACCAGCCGTGCCAACACTAGCTCCGGTCACGCTTCCATTGGGCATGTGGAACGAGCTACCAGCAGGGCCTGAGAAGCCTCGGAATGACAGCGGCGGCGGAACATGGCCTCCGGTGTTGCTACGCTTGCGACTATGAAGAGGCTGCTGTCCAGCGCGCTCGCTGAATCGAGGAATGAACGGAGGCTCAGCAGCATCGCGAGATTGTTCGCGAGTATGCTGGCTCACACTACTAGGCTGCGTACTAAATGAGTCGCGGGGGCGGAAGCTTATTGAGTCACTCAAGTTCAGTTGTGCCGAGTGAAGACTGGGTGGAACATCTGGAATACTAGGGATACTTGGTGTTATGGCCGCTCTGTTGTTTTGCTGGTTATGACCATGACGGCTCTTAGTCAAGCGAATCGAGTCTCTAATGCCTCCGCGCTTGTTCTTAGGAGGAGGTATCTCGAAAGCAACAGAGTCTTGTTTAGGCGGCGCCAGATTGTCAGGCACAGACTGGGATGAATGCGCTAAAAACGACAGGGCAGTGAGCCATAGGTAGTGACGCTCTGAGTTAGTAGCCGTGAATTTCAGCGCACGCTGTGGCGTTAGGATCAAAATCGATCGGTTAAATAGCTGTGCAACTCCCCTCGGCGCCGGGTTGTCATCCTTAACATCCAAAACCGACTGAATAGCGAGTTTACGACCAGCCTTACCGCCAGTAAGAATAGCGTTAGAGCTCGGCTGCTTGTTGCTCCAGAGGATGGCGCGCTCGTAGGGCGCCAGCCAAACCCATCTTTTGTGGCGATCGTTGCTAGGTTCTTCTCTGTTACTAGTCTCAGGAACGCCAAAAGACTTGCGTCTTCGAACGTATTTGAACATCCACTCACCAACCATGGTCTGGGCAATAGCATCGACAACTACATTACTCTGCGAGGCGGTAGATTGTGCGTCGGTGAAACCCGTGTGGGTAGTATTGGCGGTGAGGGCTGTGTTAGCAGTAGTCGACGACAGCTGCGATCTGTGGCTGCGATACTGGCTGCTGTTGCGGAAGTTACTAACCCGCGGCGAAGCTAGATCATTGCTTGGAAGAAGAGGAGGCAACGATGGGCTAGTGGGGGGATCCATTGTCGACATCGACAACGGAGGAGGTGAGCGACTTCCCCGACGGCCACGGCCTCCACGAGGAAGAGCAGCGGCAGAACGCACTTTCCGAATGCTGTTAGCACGGTAGTGGCTGCGGCCACTTCCACGTCTAATAGGGCTACGATGGCCGTCGCTAGGAGCACTGGCAGAAGCAGGAGGGCGCCGAGAGCTTGCCCGTGTAGGTATTGGGAAAGGAGGATCGCGGCCGTCCAGTAAGCCAGGGCTACAAGGACGAGTAGAGTGAGTGACGATACCGCTTTGAATGATGGCAGCCTTACGCATACCACCCACCTTAACGCCCCCTTTATCGAAGTTCTTCCCACGCACTGATGCACGGCGTACTGGACCGGTTACCTCAACATGCTCTGTCAAAGTATAAGTAGGGTATAGGTCGGTAATGCCAGAACTTCTGCTCGAGTTGCGCTTTAGCTCCTCAGGGGAAGTTCCGACATGTGTGATTGATCCACGCTTCCCGGAGCGTACTACGCCAGATCTTGGCTTAGTTGGTGCTGATAGTACAGTACGGTATTCGTTATCGCTATCAGCATCGAGATACTCCTCGCCTTCATCGGAACTGACGCCGTCAAAGCCGGCAAACAAGCTGCTGATACGGTGTGGGCGGCGCATAGGCGCCTTCTCGTTTGAAAGTGGGCCATCATCATTGTTTCCTGGGTAGGCATCAATTGGCATCTCACTAGGTAGTAATATGGCCGGAGGTGACGATGAAATATCAGTGCTACTGCGCTGGCTGGTAAGTCTCCGAGGGTTCCTTGGTGGTACGTAACCAGGAACGGGACTGTAGTGACGATCGTCATCATCTTCTGGGGATACTGGTCGAGATCGGATAGCAGACGGTTGAAGGTGGGGAGGCAGCTGAGCTAGGCGCTTATCAATACGAATTGGTTCAGTCTGCACACTGCATGATACCATCGAAACCAGAGGCATGCTAACTTGGCAGCCAAAGTCCTTAAAGTACTGAGGTAGGCGTGGCTCATGGGGCGATGACGGTCTGCTAGTCGGGGGCACGATACTAATGCTAGGAATAACCAGGGGCAGAACTGGTTCTGGGGCAACAGGAACCTGCACAAAAATGGACTCGGGCTCTGGCATAGAATCTGTCTGGGTGCAAGTAGAGGCCATGGTTGGCTTTTGAAACTTCGGTGCCCTTTCAATCGGCGTAGGAGGGATGTTAACGACCTGAAAAGTCATCTTCGGCGTTTTTAGTGGTGTTAGAGGTTCCACTGTCTGTGAACTGGAAGAAACCATTATGCGAGACACAGGCTCAATTGTCAAGGGACGACCAACATGAACTCTCTTGCGCCGCTGGTTAGCTTCAATCTCAGAAGCATTTATAGATGAATGCTCTACGCTTACTCGAGACATGTTGACCTTGACGGCTACAGAAGCCACCGCGACTGTATCGCATATCACAGATTCCAGCTTGGGGGAAGGAGGTGGCGAGAACTGGATACCAGTGTCAATATAGACAATATGTGGCATTGACGGCGGAGTGATAGGACGTTGGAGAACCGTAATATCAGCAACAGTCTCATCGCCCAGGTGGGATTCATCGTCACCAGCAGTGACAGTGCCGGAAATACTAACGTCATCTTCAGAGGCTTCGAAAACAGTGTTCGGTTGCAAGTGTGAGCTTCTAGAAGCACTGCCGGGGCGCTGCTTGATGCTCTTGACACTTTCGAGGCTTTGAATACTCTGAGTACGCATGTGGCGCTTGGCGGTTGATAGTGCACTGTCTTTACTAAATGTACGAGTGTGGCGGTATGGGTTAATGGACGCCAGGCTTTCGCGGCGATCATCATAGTCGGCTTGCCAATCGTCGGAATCATCATCGCCAAAGTTGAGTTCGTCAGCCAATGAGTTGAGTCCCCGGCTGTTAGAGATGATAGAGAACCGGATACTGTTGCTCACACTCATTGTCCGGCGACTTCTGATGCTAGCAGCATCGCCATCATGATCGGTAATATCGGTGTCCGAGTCAGTAGCTTGTGCGCTATTCTGGTGCTGCGCTTGATAAGCGGAAACTTCATCTAGGAGTGTTTTCAGGCGCGTTTCAGCTACATGGACCTTTCGCTCATATTTGCGCTTTTCCTCGTCCCATTCGTCTTTCTCTCTGGCCCATTGGTCGTGAACACGCTGGGAATCCTCTTCTTGGACTCTAATCTTGCGCTGAGCAATTTCTAAACGCTTCTTGGCGTCCGTTATAGACTCAACTGCTTCATCACGCTCCTTAGAAAGATCACCAATAGCAGAAGAAGTTCCACCCTCGAGAATAGACAATTGTCTTTTCAGAGATCTAGTGTCTTTAGAGTAGTTGGCAACAGTGTGTTCCAGTCGCTCTTGTTCTTGTCGAGATACATGAAGCGCAGTCTCAAGTTGCTCTATTAACTTGATTTTTTCCTCTTGATCTCGTCTTAAATTCAAAATCTCAGAGACTAGATTTGCGTGAAGTGTGGGTGTAAAGCGTCGTGGATCCAAAATACTGATGGTTTCGTCGGTAGTGATATCTTTTGATGATCGTTTTGATTTATCTGAGATTGGTGGTGTAGATGGTTTTCTCCCTGGCGGCGTTATCGACCGTCGCGCAGCGCGTCTAGAAGCTCTAGAGTTCTTTCTAGAAGGGACATCGGAATGCGCAGGGGTTGGAAGTGTGGCCGGCATCGTTGGGCCACCGTACTCGTCTTCAGTTTCCCAGGCGTTCATGTTGTGTTGTGTATGTTCAAAAATTGTCGAGCTTGTCACGTAAACTAGGTCTCGACAATGAGATGGACTCTTCTGAGAAAAGAATTCGAAAAAGAAAAGAAAAAAAAAGTAAAGTTGCGAGATTAGTAGATAGCAGCACCCATTAACTTCGTAAGACACACGAGGTCTTGCTTAAGAGCAAGTCCTGTTCGCTCCTCTTAATGAGTTGGCAGCCAGGCTGCTTTTCCAAGGTTGTATCGCTAGCGACGACAATATATATTGAAGCTCACAGGATCAATGCACCTGGTCCGGCCACTGGGTGCCCCTAGTATGACAAGTTCGGAGGCGCGTTTGTATGTGTATCTGCCTTTCTTTGTCGTTCAATCTTTAAGGTAAGTTAGCTCCTTTGAACAGGTGACTTTGGAAGCTATACACCTAAGAACAGCTACCAAAAAAAAAATTCCAGACTACAGTTCAAGTAGCCAAGATTATGATCGTCTCTTGTCAGAGTACATAGAGGATAGTAGCAACTTACTATTATGAAAAAAAAAAAATCCAAGCCACAAGACGCTAAGGTTAATATGACACTGAAGAGCTGCGCAGACCCGAGCGCTTTTGCAGCCAGCAGATATGAGCCAGGGCAATTGAAAGAGGTAAAAGGGGCCGTTGTAAAATACTGCTGCAATTGCAGGGAGGGAGGATAGCCGCAATGTCAAACTAGGGTGGAAAAGAGAGTAACTATTAGTTTTGGTTGGATATAGACTCAAAATTTGCGACGACGGCTATAGCCCTAGTTGCTACTTTAACAAGGATATATATGCAGCACTAATGATGAGTGACTGGCGAAAGCATGTGCGAAATAACAACAGAAGTCTTCTGATTTGAGAACAACACTGGGAAGCAATTGGATTGAAGCAAATGCCCGTTATAGACCGGCCCACTTGTAGCTGTAGCTTGTACCAAACGTATAATCGAGTGAATATGTTCTCTAGAGATAGATATATCGCAAATGATATCGCATAGTGTTATACAAGATCTGTCGAAGAAAAAAAAAAAGGAAGCCCCAGACGATTGTAGAGAAGGTATGTGAAGTTTGCCGTCTCGTAGTCAAAAAGAAAACAAAATTGCCCTCGAACTAAGTCATCATTATAAACGAATAACTGTCTGCTAAGAAAGCTTATCTGTTATATGAAGCTAAGATGCTATATATGGAGGGTGTATAGAAGGTCTGAACGATCGAATAGTTTGGAATGTGCAAGAATGATAACAAAAAATAAAGTTGTAAACTTACAATATCAACTGGCGCAGGGCGTAACGCCGTTATGTCAAGTCATTCGGGTGCAGTCTCAACTATATCTCAGCGTATCTATCCAAGGGCTGTGGTGAGACAATGGGCGCAAAACAGGACGGTGAGGGTTGTCCTGCAGACCGAGACAGCTATGTTACGCTTAAGGCTATACGAAGCGAAATCAAGATGTCTCTTGTATGTTGCTATAAGCAGTGTTTCAGCGTCGATCAGGTCTCTTGAAGGGCTCAGGCAGGAGAGAGTATTCAGGATAGCGACAGATGGTAGTCGTCCAATTCGTAGAAGATGAGGGATAGGCGTTGATGTATAGAATAGAAAAGGTAGGTAGGAAGCCCGAGTCTATAGATACGTACGAGCAGGATATCTTGCTATGCAAGAATTCGTGTCGTCGGAGATGTGTAGGTAGCAACTAATTAAAGTGCTGAGGCATGTTTCTCGGTGCGGGATATTCTGGAAGGTACGAAGCAGTAGAACGGGCTCGAGAGATGATGGAAAGAATAGAGAAAGCAGATCTTCGACTAGCGAGAGAAGGAAATAAAGGGACCCCGATAAAATGAATTACAAAAGAGTAGAGCGAGCAAGTGTATGGGGCAGCCAGACTGGGTGTGTTGCAGTACTATGTACTACTAGTAATAAGAAAACTACAGCAGGCCAGCAACCAAAGCAACAAGTGGATGATGTAAGGTAGTGTTGACGAACAAGCAAACGTCTGTGTGTAAGACTCAAGATCGCAGCAGGGCACACAAACAGTGCGAAAAAAATCAAGCCGTGAATATTATTGCTGATTCGCTGAATAGGGGCGCGCAATAAGTGTTCTGATGGAAGCTTCGAACAAGGCTCGGCGCTTTGATGACAGTTCAAGAAGAAGGGAGAAGAGAAGAAAAAAAAAAAAAAAGACAGAGTAGTAATGAAGACGAAGGGATGCTTGGGCGATGAATAGAAGAGAAGATGAAAAAATGCAAATATGCAAAGATGCATAGATGAATGAATTCAGCCTGCCCTGCGAGGGAAGCTTATAAGATGTCGCACTTCGCAAGGGATCAACAACAGAGAATAATTCGAAGCAAGAATTGATCCCGTTTGAAATGCGTGGTGATGCCCGAATCAGAGGTTTGGATGAGGATTGCGAATGAAGCAAGAAAATTTCAGTGAGAGGAACCCAAGATGGGGCGGGCGGAGGGGGAAATCACGTCGACTTAGGCAATCAGGAAGATCCCAGCGGGCAAAGGACGAGTAATAGCAATATTGACCGTGATTGCCGTATGTTCAATAGTTGACAACTTCCAGTCAGCTTACACCAATCCAGGACCTTGTTGATAATAACCTGCCTACTAAGTAGAGTACTATGCACACAATATTACTGCCAATCTGTGCATACTATACACAAATTAAAGATAAAGAACTTATGATATATACCTGCCAGCTTGCAGGCTGACTAGCTAGGCGAACACCTAATTAACCAGTCAGTGTACTGGCCAGCATCTCATAGTCCGACATCAACAGAACCACTCGCAAAACGACGGACCGGGGTTGTAACGCTAGAGGCGAGCCTCGTGAACGCCAATAATCAAATTAGAGAAACCAGAGGAGATAAGTGGTACGCGGGGCCTACAAAAAGGCCTCTCGAGCTAAGCCGTCACAACCTAGCTAGACGACCTATACTGGCGCCCGACAAGTGATGAATTATTTTTTTTGTCCTCCTGTTTGTATGCATATTCCTTCCTATACTATTATTATTATTCCTAGTCAGTCAGCAAATTGATAAATTCGTTATAAGGGCGTTGGTCTACAGATACTGGGGTCAGCCTTGTCGCTCTTGCTGTTTTTATGACTGCCTTTTGGCGGAAAGTGATAGTAGGAAAACACCGCTTTATTGCATAATTGTTGTGCATAGATTGCATCGTCGACCTGTCTGTTCTACTATCATATTCATTTTCTCTCACAGAACGTTATTCCAGGCTTCGAATGAAGCCGCGGGGAAGCTTGTGCACTGTCTATCATTGTGCATTTCACATATTATTCTTACTCTAGCTGGGAAGTTCCTTTTCCTAATACTGAAAGTAGTGCGAAAGCGAACCCCAGAAGATGAGAGGGTCGCTACATATTCTAGGGAGTGTCTATATCCGCAGCCCCTAATTTGTGCTCTGATTGCTGATACTATTTCGCTTCTTCTCTTTTTCTACTTGTTGTTTCTCAAAAATACAGTCAAGTATCTATCTAATTGTCATCCATATAATGCGAGCATTGAATACCGTTCATCTCCATGTTTCTTGCTGTAATTGGTCTTTTATCCAAGTGGCCTCTGGTTCTACTGACTTCCCAGGTCTGAATCAGGGCCACAGAGACGTAGATCGGCAAAGACACTCTCTTGGCCTTTTAAATATCATGGTTCGGTTCATTGGCTCCGTTCTCGTCACCCCTTTTCCCGACCCAGGCATTTTTTGTTGATGATTGCTGCCGATCCTACATAGCAAGGCTTGGCTGCCAATACTACGGTATTATAGTGCTACCATCCTGTCTCTAATCGGTGTTTATATGCAACAAAGCCGATCATCTGTACCTACGCAACATTCGGCAAGCTTTATTACAAACTAACCTTACGTGCATGTGCATGTGCATGTGCATGTGCATGTGCAAGCACATATACCTAAAATATTGACATTCCAGGTTCCACAACTGTGTATAATCCGAAGCGTGCGTGCATTTTTATAGTTTATGCACAACGTCATCACCCTTCTCTAGAGCTGTATTGTGTTTGCTAGAGTGCAATGCGTCTAAGTCACGCCTTTGTTCCTTGACAGCTGCTAGTTCTCAATTAGACAAACAAACCTCAAAACAACGCTAGCACTAGCCTCAAAAAAAAAATTATATATATATATATAATAAACGTATAGAAGGTCGTTTGGGACATCACAAAAGCCCGCTAGAGAAGAGCAAGAATACTGCTGGAATATTTGAGCTCCAATCCTTCTATTGTTATATTTTTCATAACTTAAAATTTAGGTTGATGCCTTTTTGCTGTTCGGACCTAGGAAATCCGTTAGGGTTACATATAATGCACAAAAGTAAGCTCTCCGTTAGGTTAGATATCGTCATTCTGACAAGAGACAGGGCCTGATACGGTCCAAAGCTTTATACTTACCTTTTTCATCTCTTCAATAGAACAATAGAAAGAAGCTTTGATGGCATGCATCATTACTGCGCCTAGACTGTCCTTCAGCGGTACAACTCTCTGTGCGGACACGCTAATCCAGGCGCAACCACGATAGACTGTCGCATTACCAAAGACTGTATCCGCACAACAATGGAGAGGTCCGCGCTAAACCACAACATTTCAGGGTACATGTCCTCTATTTCCGCGCCCAAGAATTCCACGGCCTCTTATTGGCAACCCGCCCAGCTTCGTTCCATGGGAGCACGACTGCAATTCTGCACGGCGGGATAGCCATGTGCTCCTGGAGCCGCAGCTCGATACTAGTTCACTCTTGTGATGTCTCGAAAGCTGCTCGGCCGTAAAGCCCGTTTCCATTTTCTTTTTCATGGTTTGTTTCATACGGCTTCCTCAGCTCTTGACAGAAGTCTTCTAGTTTAGCCACACGAACGATTTCTAGCAGCCGAGTCTGTCTATATCGCATCATATAACATTTGTCTCCTTCCAGCAAATGCCCCTGAAAATCAGAGCATACGCAATTAATTTAGTGCACTTTTCATTAATTTTCCCTATTTTACGAGAGGCTTTCCTAGCATTAAGCTCGCGATATCGAATGACATGGTTTTAGTTATGAAACACGCCTTATTTTTCTAAAACTAGACTAATGTGATGATTGGGGTATTATATAACTATTGCTGACACCAACAAGTACTGGATAGCATTCTTTTTTTTTTTTTTTTTTTTTTTTTTTTTTTAGCTGCTACTGTATTTGCCAATCTCGGAAGACAAAGACAAAGAGGAATAAGTTCTGAGCTAGCCACAATATATTCACTAAAGATTCCCAATCTCCCCAATCAGTCATTAGTACACGCAAGCAGGACCGGAGCTTTTTTTCTTTTTTTTTTTTTTTTCTCTTTTTCTCTCCATAACACTAAGTTTCTCATAGGCGATGCTGCAGGGATCTGTGATTGAAACAGAAACCCAAATCTGTATGTTGAATTAGATCTTAAAAACCTATTGGCTCTCTCAAACCACGATTAATTAGGTGTTTTATATCTGAGAGGGGACTAACCTGGTCCGACAGCCTGTCAACATGCGTGTAATATCTTTGACCACAATGTCTGAGCACACGCTATATAGTAACAGAACAGATAGCCACTGTAATAAGTTGTCGTTCTAGCGATAGCTGTGCGCAGATTCTAATAGATGTATAGAGAGCATGCTAGTGTGATATCAAGGTAGAACAAACAACAAAAGAACGCATGGGCTACATGAAACTAGAATGTATAACAATCCAACGTCCGTGGGAATTCTCCGTCTGTTGACATGTGTGGACCTCATTAAAAAGAAATATATGAAAATCTGTTTTTAGCTAGACTGTTCACGGAAACATACTGCTTGCTACCCTGAGGAAGACAAGGAAGCAATGCGACTCAAGAACAACCTAGTGTGAAAGCCGTTGCAACTCCAATTTACACACTTAGTTGTATTGTGCGAGCTTCTCCTGGGTTTCGTCACAGGCGTAATCACAGTCACAACATACGACGATGCTATCCCGAGCGGAGCAAGTTCTGATACGGAGATAGTACTTGTCAACAACACATCGGAAGACGGTTCTGTCTAGTTGGCTTGAAGGATATAGTAATAGCTTGCTTCATGCTTTCCTTGGAGCTCCTCCCGCATTTCCGATGTGATGGTGTTCCTTCGTTTCGGCTAAATTTCAATTCTGCATTGCCTCTATCACATTATACTTGTAATCCATTCCCCTTCCATACCCTCTCTTCCTAATGTCATTCGGTTTTTTTTTTTTCCCTTTATCTCGACCGTCCATATCCTATGTACAAAGTACCCAATTCAATAATGCTGCTGAGCTAGTCTCTCCCTTCATCTCCTTCTGTAACTAAATCGTGGAGACGTGCCACATGGAAACCCAGGAAGAATTTGCGATTCGTCCCATAACTCTGGTTATTTGATTATATTATTCATGGCACCAAATGCTTGCTTATGTCTAAGTCCGGTTCGTTTCCCTGAGATGAATTCCAATCTCATCGCTTGTGACCTCTTTGATCACGCCTTCTCCGAGCACGAACAGTACCAAATATAAGTGACAAGTGTACTTCGAGAATTCAAGTACGCTTTGTTATCATCTCTGAAGGCTCTTTTGCCTCGAATAGTGCTGAGAGCATGTATATATTTGGCTCTTGTTCTGATACTGTTGTTATATTACAGGTTCACCCTGATTTAGTATAATTTTCGCATAGAAGCAAGCCTTACTCTCCCTCTCCATATATACATAGTAAGATTGTCGTATCGATGATAGCAATGACATGGTTTGAATCACAGTTCTGGGATAACTCACTGCGACGCTTCGATAGCCGGAAATGGATATTTGCTTCTGATGCTGTCAACTTCTGTTACCAACTTTTTTAAGTCGAGGCTTACTGCTACATAGTTTGAATTCTAGGATGGCCAGCCCCTTGAGATCTAATGGCTGGCCGCTAGATGAAGGCAAAGCCCTGTAGGTAGCCTAATAGACCAATTTTACCCCATTCTAAACTTAAAGACTATTTCTCCTTCTCCCGCTAATGTTTTTCTTTTTTCTGGATAACTTTCTTCCTTTGGTATACAGCTAGTTAGGGTTCCCCTAAGATGCAAGTGAACTCTGCAGAACCAACAACTAAAAGTTCATATAGAAGAACTACGGCCAAAGGTTCCCCCCCCCTAATAAAGTCAACGAATCCCTGATATGAGATATGTTGTAGTAGCTGGGCGGTTCTTTCGAACTTCGTTCATGTCGGAAAAGGGAACAGAAAAGGAAACGACAGCTACAAGGTAAAAGGGTCTACCTAACTGGTATTCAAATCTGGTTCAACTTATCGGATGATTGGCTATGAGATAAAAGCCTGGTTTATGGAAGGCAAAAATGAAAAGCTTGGGCCAGATTATACAGCCCTGGCTTATATTTATGGGTGACAGCAAAAATATAAATCGCTGGGGAAACGGGAATCTGAGAGCAATTAAATGAAGCCAGAGTCAGAGAAAGGGAAGGGAAGGAAAGAAAATGGTACATTACACAAGAAGAGATAAAAGCAAACTCTTTCAGGCTCTCCCTAGCCCTGTATTATTTCCAAGCTATGTATCTCTTGCCACAACAAAATATTTGTGTGTGTGTGTGTGTGTGTGTGTCTGTGTATAAACCAGATAATAGCGCATATCACAACGGAGATAGGCTAGTTGTGCCCCCCTGGAGCTTCTCTCTTTCTTTTCATCTCTATATCTCCTTCGTCGTTCTTGTATGCTGGGAAAGGCAGATTAGCTTAGCTTCCTCACCCCTGATTTGGCTTAAGTTGGAAGGCTGCTCTTGGCGAAACAAAAGACTGCAACTCAGTTGCCCTGCAGTAACTGTATGTTTTCTATATTTACCGTGTTATTTTTGTGTAAGATTAGTAGTTATTCTGTTACTACGACACATCGTATAAGTCCGGTACGAGCTAATCAACTGGGTGAATAAAAGAAGAAGCTTGTAGAGAAAATGGCAAATAAGAATCAAGGATGTTAGCTGTAAATTTACATAAACAGCATCGTTAAACGTCGTAATAGAGATAAGAATGATAAGAAATCTGATCTTCTGTACCATTACTATTTGGGTTTATGATATGCTGCGATCTTTCATGTATTGCTCTATGTCCCTCCCTATCGAGCTGCACATAAAGCTACTGGCAATAGTACTACTATATGAAAAGGCAAAAATAGTCTGGTTAAAACAGGTGTAGCACCAAGAGCACAAAGCAGCGCGCTGCTTCCTCGTAGACATCAGCAGCTAGCTCCTTTGACTACTGCTATCCCGAAATCTGTCACTCGGACTCACGCTACTCCGCCAATTTCCCCTTCGTATAAGCCCGCGACAGCCCCGCTTACATCCCAGGTGGACAAAGAGCCAGTAAAGTCCTACGCCGCCGCCGCCGCCAAAGAAGCCTGGACCCATGTTCCCGCTTAGGGCAAGCTCCGGATGCTAAA
>LXGT01000303.1:0-36550 GCA_001640655.1 Endoconidiophora laricicola | reverse complement strand
CCCCCCCCATATCTTAACTTTTGCCAACGCTCGTACGTCATTCTCAAGCCGCCTTCTAATGTTAGGCTTTTTCTTTTCTTTTTTGATCTCAAAGTGGCGGTTCCTCTTTCTCCTTTCCTGCTGTAAAATCACGTTCTGTGCCTGAGTGCTCCATGCTAAGCCACACACCACTGCAATGTTTCCAAATTTGGCTTCTGCATGCAAACTTTCTGTTCAGTTACCCTCTAGTTCTGACAACCCCCTTTGGATCATCAATTCCATTTTGCTCCAAACCCCCCCCAGCACACGCCCCCCCNCCCCCCCCCCCCGTTTCCACTCGCCCAAGTGGTTGCATAGCCTGGCTGCTTGTTAGTTGGTTATACGCACAGTACATGGCAGTTGATAATGGTTGCTGGACAGCACTGTGATTTATTGATACTATAGGCCCCGTCTTTAGTTTCTCTTCTCCACTGCATTTTTCCACAAGCCTAAACTGGCGCTGCCCTTTCAGCTAATTCCCGCTAACAATGGCGCCTAACAAACTGTAGCATACTCCATAATACGGCACCATCATAGCGGCTTCAGCAGTAGAACAACCTTAGGGCCCATCGACTGGTAGCTATGCAGTTCGCTATGACGACATCGCCACGGCTCACTCCGGGCGGCCACACTTCGCTGCACGAAGGGGGACGAAACACGCCGACTGGATCGACATCACCCCATTCAGTACACCCTGCATGGAGTCCCTTTACGGCGGGCCAGGCCTTTGCTCCTCAGGCCCAGAAGGCCTCTTCAGGCGCTATTGATTCTAATGACGGCGTAGCCCACACTGATGACCGATCGCCGAGTCCTAACTACCTTGGCCTGGTCATTGACCATGCCACAAATTCAAGTGCCTCAGCCATGGAAGTAGATATATGGCCGGAATCTGCCCCTGCTGTTATCTTTGCTTCATTTGCTACTCAAGATTTCAACCGCCAACATCAGCATTACCGCCAGTCTTTCAAACTTAATATCTCCAACACCAACAGTACTACTGTTTCCACCACTCCATCTACCATAAACACTACTTCTGATACTACCGAAGACATGACTACTGTTCGCGTCTCAAGGCCATCCTTGCAACAGAATGCTTACCAGTCCCATATCACATCTCAGAAGCGTCCGCTGATAGCGCGGTTCAACACTATGCCCAACGCCATCTACGACAACTCCAATAACGCTAACCAGGACAACAGTAGCACCACGTCCAGCACCACATCTAGCACCTCGTCTAGCACAGATTCCTCGACTGCCTGCACTCCATTGAGCACTATGCCGCCACCAAACGGCCTCTCCAGCATTCCTGTCGTGGCACCCATTGTCGAACAAATCAGCAACATTCCACGATCAGTTATGTCCACCTTCACATACGATACCAAAGCCGTTGTCAACCAACTCCCACAGCAAAGCATCGACAGCCCCATGGGCATGGATCTGGACATGGATATTGACAGCGAGCCGCCCTTCTTCGTTAACAATGATGCCCCTGCCATGAGTCCATCGTTACCTGGTAGCCATAGCTTATCCCTCAGAAGATCCACTCAAACGACTTCCCACGTAACTGAGGCTCTACCACCACCACAACAGAACATTTCAATACCTGCTTCCATGCCGGTCGCCAAACCGACATTGTCACTAATGTTAAATATCAACACTATGGCATCATCAGCCGTATCTCCTGGTACTCCTACTTCTAACCCAGGTTCTAGCAAGACACCTGTTTCAGCCGACATGATCACAGCTACAGCCCTCAAAGAACTGGTCGAAAACGAAAGCGCTGATATTTTGCTTCTGGATGTGAGATGTCAGCAAAACTATGCGGCTGCACATATTCTTGGCGCCCTCAATCTCTGCGTACCAACCATGCTACTAAAGCGTGAGACTTTTAGATTACAAAAGCTTCTACAAAGCTTCCAAAAGCCGCAAGACATTGTTAAAATATCGCGTTGGCACCTAGTCCACACTATCGTCGCTTATGGAACGTGCTCATCTGATAAGAATGAGGTTAACATGGCTTCCAATGTTCTGCGCAAATTCACCAAGGAAGGTTTCACTGGCAGGACTGTTGTTCTGGCTGGGGGCTTTAGCAACTTCGTCAAGAACTACCCTACAAGCGTTGAAGATGACGATGGCCAAATCGATACGGATATGTCTGCAGGTTCTTGCTCAGTCCCTGTCCTCGGTGGTGTTACTATTCCACAAGATGGCGACCCCATGGCGCCTTTCTTCGGTACTATCCGCCAGAACTTGGATCTAGCCTGTGGTGTCGGCCAACAGACCCTCCAGAGACCTGCTGGCATCGAGTTGCGCCGTCTCCCTAAATGGCTAAAAGAGGCCACGGAGCCTGAGGACAAAGGCAAGAAGGTTTCTGACAAGTTCCTGCACATTGAGATCGATGAGAAGGATCGCATGAAGGCCGCCCTTACTCTCAACCGGCCCGGAAACATACCTGAGAAGGAGATTGTTCGTCTATCTGGCTTCGAAAAGGGAAGCAAGAATCGCTACAAGGACATTCTCCCCTATGATCATGCCAGAGTCAGGCTTCATGACAAGGATGACTGCGATTACATTAATGCTAGCCATATCAAGTCGTCGCGGAGTAACAAGCGTTACATCGCTAGCCAAGGACCCTTGCCCGGAACCTGTGATGTGAGTTTCACCACTTGTATACGCTTTTTGCTGCGTTGAATATTGCGAAACTATGTACTAATCAAAGCTTTCATTTCATATAGGATTTCTGGTCTGTTGTTTGGGATCAAGATGTTCGCCTGATTGTCAACCTTACCGCCGAGGTCGAGCGTGGCAGCGCTAAATGCCATGCGTACTGGAAGGAGAAATGCTACGGTCCCTTTAAAGTTGTAGAGTTGTCCGAGAGAAAGATTATGCTTGATCTTGACTCTTACTTGCATCAAGACCAAGACGCAAACAAGGCGACGACGCGCGCGCGAGCTAACACTACCATGTCCTTTAAGTCTAACCCGGTTGTCCCTACTCCGGTCAACCTGACTACCAGTAACGATGCTCACGTTATTGTCCGCCACCTGGCCATCACTCACTCATCCTGTCAAGGGGCCCCTACGCGCGAAATTATGCAGTTGCATTACGCCGGATGGCCCGATTTTGGTGCGCCGGCGCAACCCTCACGATTACTTGCTCTTGTCCAGATCTGCAATGTCCTTCGACGACAGGCTTCGCTCCCTAATGGCTTTAGAAGCCCCATCAAAATCGAGCCGTCGAGCACCTGGCAGGACGAAATAGAGACGGAGATGTCCCCCCGTCCGATTTTGGTGCACTGCTCTGCTGGATGTGGCCGTACTGGCACGTTTTGCACGGTGGACAGCGTCATTGATATGATGAAGCGCCAACGTCTGGCCAACCTCGATGTCCTTGGCAGTCGTGCCCCGACCGACACTGCGGCTATTGCTATTGCTATAGCTATGGGTATCAGCGCCCCGAGTTCGCCGCGTTCTACGGCGGCGGCAACGCGAAGCATGGACACGGTAGCGCAGCCGCAACCTAGCGCAGCAACTCACCGGTATAGCAACAGCCAGACCCAGCGCAGCCCAGCTATAGTACAGCCAACTTTGGAGCGCATTGTGTACCCTGAGCTCGACCTCGAGTGGATGTCAGACGAGTCTGTTGATTTGATCCGCACAACTGTTTGCGACTTTCGCAAGCAAAGATTGAGCATGGTGCAGACGCTTAAGCAGTACGTTCTTTGCTACGAGGTGGTAATGGAATGGATCTCCAGACTCCAAGACTACAGATCTGCCGACTTGGCCATTGGATCGCGCATCCGGCCCCGTCAGGGTAGCTTTGATGGATCTCAGGCTGACAACTAAGCGACTTGGCTTTACGAAATTTTTTTAATTTTTTTTTATATGAAGTTGATGTCTTACTACCGACGGCATGCATCTCTACGGCAAACTTAGTCTTCATTTTCGACCCGCTGCCGAAGACCATGGAGAAGTAAAAGGCAGTATCTTCTGACTTCCTTACTATTACGAGATTTATGTTCATGATGACAACCTCCTCTTTTCTTTATCTTTTTTTCCTCTTTGTTTCATTTCTTAGAAATGATAGGATTCATGATCTTATCACCACGCTTAGTCATGTGTGTGCATTTTAGGAGTTTTTCTTTTTTTCTTTCTCTTTACTATCTTATTCTGATAGCTCCCCCCTTCTATTAACCATACTAGCTTTTGCTCAGATGAACGCCGTCGCCTCACCCTATTACTAACTCAATGCATCTTCGTTGCTTCTGCCTTGCCACTCTTTTCTTCCTTGTGCTCTCAATGTTGGACAGTTTGCCTTTTTAGTAGTCGATACTTGTTACCGGAATATCCCTACAGCGGAAGCCCTTAATTTGTTTTCTTCATACTTGATTTCATCTTCTTTTTTCTCTGTTTCCTGATATTCAGGCGTTTCCTCTACAGTTTCTTTTTTTATATTCTTTCTCTTATCTTCTCGCAGTAGATACATTTATCTAAGCTATCTTTTGCAAAAAAATTGTCTTATTCAATTATTTTCAATCTTACTTTCAACTTTATCTTTAGGAGCCTCTTTAGCTATATTAATGAATCACAGATACTCACAAGCCCTCCTTTTCCCATAATCATCCTCAAATATATTCCCGGTGGTGATAACAATGCTCACGATTAACAAGAAGTTACTCTTTATATATGTTTTGTGGAGACGCTTGAACTAACTAAAAGGCTGCCGGAAAAGTCAGGCCGTGACGAAGAAATATTTTTTCTTTTGCTAGAAATGTAATTTGTTGCTATGTGAGATGAATTTGACTGACTTAGTCACATATCTGAATCGCATCTTCCCTGGATAACTATTGCTGCCGTGGACAATATCATTCATTGTCTGTTGTTTTTTGTTACTTGACATTTGTTCAGTGCAGAGGTCTTCTTTTAATACCACTACTGCTGTCACTTTTCCTCTGCAATAATAGTAAGTTCATCTCTTTTTCAATATCTCAAAGCTTCTCCGTGTAAAAAAAGCAACAAAGGCAGCATAGCATGGCTGGTCAGTCTCGATGAACTATTCAAAGCATCTTAAACGGACTAGAACAACAGATATTGTTTTTGTGTTCTATCTACCATCCCTTATATATAAGAGGGGGGACCACAGAGAATAGAGGACCAAAAAAGAAGAACAAGATACAAAAACAACGTGTATTTGTGAAGACAAGAAAGAATCCTACCATAGTGGAAATGTGGTATAGTTGCTTTGTTCTCTTTTTCCTTTTCTTAGTACTAGCATATTCCTCTGCTTAGGGTTCGAAAGATACGAGAGCGTCTTTCTGCAGAAATAAGTGCTCTAAATAACGTAGGTCGCAGCAAATATGCTGACTGGCCTTTCTCTTCGATTTTGATGTTGCAACGCTTGATTTTATATATATTTTCTACAAAGATCAAAGCTTCGGAGCCCGACCGAATTTACCAAGTCTTTTTGTATTCCTGATCTTTCTGGGTTTCTTTTGTCAATCAAGCTAATAAATACCAACAGAGAGTGAGAGAGAGAGTAGAGAGAGATATGCAGTCGTTTTCACGTGTGGCAGGACGCCACAACCTGTTGCTAAAGAACGGCAGCTACAGTATCAGAAACCACGCCGGTGTCAACTCGAGTTCACCCAGACGATGGACTTCGACGATGCCCAAGACTCTGTCGTCGCTAGCAGTGTCGCCAGTCATGGGCGGCACGATAGCAAGTCTCCGATCGCAGAGGGCGAACAACACTCGGTAAGTTTAACTTCCATCCATTCTTCCCTTCGTACACATACTTTTCTTCTTCTTTTTCCCCATTCTTTTCTCTGCACCATCTGCTGTTTCGATTACGTTCTTCGGATCTATGTTTGCAATTACACTTCATCGGCCTTTTACTATCTACTGCAGTGAGGCTTCATGTGGCGCATGCGCTATATAAGAACAAAACGCTATTCGATACCTTTTTATTTACGAACGCCTTCATAGCTTCCGAAGAGGGAAAGTGGAAAGAAGCAATGCAAAGAAAAGGGTACCAAAAAGCAATGACACTGGCTTGTCAAAGAAAAAATGCGGCGTCTTAGTATTTTCTTATCAGAGGCAATCCGCAGGGGGGCATGTCAAGCAGTTAAACATGCAACGACTTGTTGAGGTTCCTTTCTCTCTTTTCCCTGGAGAAGCCATGCTATCTATAGAGCCTTATTCTGGTGTGAAGGCCGTGGATGACCGAGACTTCGTCGGCGAAGAAGCGAAGGGAGCCTCTCTTGAGCTGCTCTAGTAGGCAGATGAGGAACAAAAGAACCCTCCAGAACGGGTAGGTCAGGAACTAGTGGATTACTCTACTAGCATACTAGCAAGTATCAACTTCCCTGTGGAGCTCAACTACAGCCGTTCTTTTTGTTTGGTAGACCCGTCGGCCGTCATGCTTTGCGTAGCCCGAAGAGCACCAGAAGAAGCCTCATACCGGACTAGAGCCTGTCGCCTTGTTATAGATCTGCAAAATTGCAAAAACCAAGGCACATCAGCCTCGGGCATAACACTATTAGTAGCGGGCTACTCGTGAGGTAAAGCACCTAACAAGGACTTACAAAGCCGCCTATAAAATGAAGTCTGCCATCCAACGAACAATGGTAAAGGCACATGCTGGCTTGGGTAGCCTTTTGGGCTCCACTGGCCAATCAGCACCCTGCAAGCTTCGTGCAAGTGGGGCTCTGACCTCCAAGCTTAGGCTTCGCTCTTTCCCTTTCCGGTGCCGTTAGCTAAGCTGTTGGTGTTTCTTTGATGATACGCTTGCCATTCTGGGCCTTGCCTTGTATGATGTTCCTCCAGGGAAACTGCGGAACAGTAGCTGTTGTCTTGCAGTATATTATTATCCGGCCTTCTCCTTGTTTCTCCATCCTCTTCTTTCTTCTCTCACATCCTCCAACATATCCCGTCTGATTGATACCCCTTTTGTATCCTTTTTATCCTTTTTTCTTTGCTCGAAGTCGACGATAGCCTTTTTACTGAGCCCCTCATCGTCTGTTGCTAACCTCGACAAAAACCATTCATCTTCGTAGACTGCTGCGCTCAACTCCGGAGGCTGCTGCTCGGCTTTGTTCTACCATTAGTACTTCATCCATTGCTCTCGATCTGTGTGCGTCCGCAGGTACTTCGCTCATCATGACTGACCGCGATGTCCTGCCCTTGGCTATCAAGCCATCGCACTACGACCTGTCACTTTACGACTTAGAGTTCAAGAACTGGTCCTACAACGGTTCCGTCACGTAAGTTTATCTTTCTGTCTACCCCTCCATCACCGCATAATCCCTGCCAAACGACCATGAATACCCTAGTCGTAGTCTTACTCTGGCGATTGACAAGGCAGCAAAGACATCATCAACATCTTGATCCCCATGTCGGCTAAACGTGACATAAGACAAGCCTTGCTAACCCATGTTTTCTCTTGTTTGCAGTATCGATGTTGCCATCAAGGAAGCTACCAAGGTGCTAGTCCTCAATGTATTAGAGGTTAAGCTTACCTCCTCCGTCAAGATTGTCGTTGCTGGCAAGACCCTTGAGTCGACTGACTACACATACGATGACCGCGCCCAGCGTGTTACCGTCGCCTTTGCCGAGGAGATCCCCAAGGCCGACAAGGCTCAGGTCACCCTCGAGTTTACTGGTACCATGAACAACGAGATGGCCGGTTTCTACCGCTCTAAATATAAACCCGTTGCCCCTACTGCTCCCTCCGTTCCCCGCGACGAGGACTGGCACTACATGCTGAGCACCCAGTTTGAGTCGTGTGATGCCCGCCGTGCTTTCCCCTGCTTCGACGAGCCCAACTTGAAGGCTACCTTCGATTTCCACATTGAGATCCCTGATGACCAGGTTGCTCTGAGCAATATGCCCGTCAAGGAGGAGATCAAGACTAAGGACGGCCTGAAGAAGGTCTCATTTGAGACCTCTCCCGTCATGAGCAGCTACCTGCTTGCCTGGGCTGTCGGTGACTTCGAGTACATCGAGGCCTTCACTGACCGCAAGTATAACGGCAAGCAGATCCCTGTTCGTGTCTACACTACCCGCGGCCTCAAGGAGCAGGGTGACTGGGCTCTTCAGCACGCCCCCAAGATCATCGACTTTTTCTCAGAAATCTTCGGCATCGACTACCCGCTCCCCAAGGCCGATCTGATTGCCGTCCACGAGTTTACTCACGGTGCCATGGAGAACTGGGGTCTGGTCACCTATCGCACTACCCAGGTTCTGTACGACCCCAAAACATCCGATGCCCGCTTCCTCAACTCCGTTGCCTACGTTGTTGCCCATGAGCTAGCTCACCAGTGGTTCGGTAACCTAGTTACCATGGACTGGTGGGATGAATTGTGGCTGAACGAAGGCTTTGCCACCTGGGTCGGCTGGCACGCCATTGACCACCTGCACCCCGAGTGGCAGGTGTGGGCTCAGTTTGTCAACGAGGGCATGGAGTCTGCCTTCCGTTTGGACGGTGTTCGTGCCTCCCACCCCATTCATGTCCCCGTTCGTGATGCCCTAGATGTCAACCAGATCTTTGATCACATCAGCTACCTTAAAGGTTGCTCTTCCATTCGTATGCTTGCCAACCACCTGGGTGTCGAAACCTTCCTCAAGGGCGTCTCAGTCTACCTGCAGAAGCACGCCTATGGCAATGCCAAGACTCAAGCTCTATGGGATGCTTTGAGCGAGGCTTCGGGGCAGGATGTTACTACTCTTATGACTCCCTGGATCGGCAAGATTGGGCACCCCGTCCTAACTGTCAAGGAGGAAGCCGCTGGTGAGCTCAAGATCACACAGAACCGTTTCCTTTCTTCTGGTGATGTCAAACCCGAGGAGGATGCTACCGTTTGGTGGGTTCCTCTTGGCCTCGAGGGTGTCACAGGCACAAAGGGTGCCTCTACCCTAGCTTTGACCACCAAGGAGGATACCATTACCGGTGTCAACACCGACTTCTACAAGCTCAACAGCAATGCCAACGGTTTCTTCCGTGTTGCCTACCCTCCCGCTCGTCTAGCAAAGCTGGGTACCCAGCTCGACCGCCTAAGTGTCGAGGACAAGATCACTATTCTTGGATCTGCCAGCGAGCTGGCGTATGCCGGTAACATAGAAACATCGGCATTGCTATCCTTTGCCAAGGGTTTCAAGGATGAGACCAACGCTCTGGTTTGGAGCCAGGTTCTGGATTCTACTAGCCGTCTCAAAACTGTCTTCGCCGAGGATCCTGTCATCAAGGGTGGACTACAGAAGTTTACTCTGGAACTAATTGACAAGGCCGTTACTGAAATCGGCTGGGAGTTCCCCGAGGGCGAGGACTACCTGCGTGCTCAGCTGCGCAAGCGTCTGATAGGCTCGGCTACTGCCAACGATCACCCTATCATTGCAAAGGAAGCTCTGAAGCGCTTCAACCAGTGGGTTGAGGACCCCTCATCTGACGCTATCCATCCCAACCTTCGTGGAGCCATCTACCGTGCTGCCATTAAGAATGATCCTGTGCACGCTGTTGAGGTCCTGAAGAACGAGTGGTTCACTACTACCTCGATTGACGGCAAGATCATATCTTTGGCTTCTCTAGGTGCTGCTCCTGACTCCGAGGTCATCGAAAAGACTCTGCTGCCATTCCTGTTTGCGCTGTCGCCTCCTGCTGCTGCCAAGGACTCTGCTCCTTCTGCCGATATGCACGCTCTGGGTGCCTCGCTGGCTCTCAACCCTCTAGGCGTTACAGCCCAATGGAAGTACATGCAGGAGAACTGGGAACAGTGCTTAGCCAAGCTAGGCAACCCTGTGGTTGTCGATCGGTTTATCAAGGTCTCGCTATCTGCTTTCAGTGACATCAAGTACATTGAGGAGATTGATACCTTCTTTGCTGACAAGGACACTTCCAGTTTTAATCGTACACTAGAGACTGCCAAGGACCATATCCGTGCTCGCGCCGCGTACAAAGCACGCGACAGCGCCGTCATCAAGGAATGGCTGATCAAGAATGGCTATGCGAATGAGGCATAACTCTTGAAAAGCCACCTCTAGTAACAAATTCATAGGACTTTGAAGAGTCGGTGCATAGCATGTTTCTTTTACGATATCATATCAATACATGAAAACAAAATATATCAAAACAGAGAGTTCCGTATATACTTTAGCAAAGTGTTCAAGATGATGATAGTTAGCAATAATATGATGGAATTGTTGGAATCGTTACCGAGTGACTTCAGTCATTATTATATGTGTGCGAATATATATATTGAGATAGCATTAGATAATAGATAGGTTTTGAGATAGCTCGTTGTGTAAATAGAGCAGAAAGAAAAATGGAAGCATTATCTAGTTGGGGTATCATGAACAACGTGAATAAGACGTGAGGAAAACAAGACCAAAAAAAAAAAAAAACACCGCAAACACCAAACACATGTAAGAAATAAGGTTTACAGGGAAAAGATACTCATCTAAATAGGATCAGCGGAGTTTACTGCTATGTCGATGTCGACTGACATCACGACCACCGCGGCGTTCCGAGTATACAGACTCTGAATCTGAATCGTATATCTTACGCGGCCAGGATTCGCAAATATCTATGCTCGAACGCGGCATGTACCACTCCAAGAAGAGGAAGAGGAGGTAGTCTATGATGACCCAGATGCAGAAAAGCTTGCCGGCCCACAGACCGCAACCGTAGTACCTCTTAAGGCGGTCGATGAGGGCAAAGCCCTGAACGCGCGAGTGTCGTGGGCCGGGAACGATGCCAGCGGAAGACGTTACGGTGTTAGAGGCAGCAGAGGCAGCAGCAGCAGCAGCAGCAGCAGCAGCGGCGGCGGCGGCGGCGCCACCGTCGTCGCCATAGAACTCGAGTTCCGAGATGGTGCCGGAGATACCGTCGTAGACACGTTCAGCGCGTTTTGCAACATTAACCCAGGAGTACATTTCGCGGACCTCGTCATGGAAAAGTTCGGTGTGGACTTTGCCGGTACGAAGATTAGCGATAGCACGGCCGGTAGCGGCGACGAGGTCGTCTTCTTCGGGGCGGGCGAATACGGTCATGTGCGACGGGAGGACTTCGGGGATACCGCCGACCTGGGTAGCGACGACGTAGAGGCCGCACGAGGCGGCCTCGACGATGACGGTGCCGAAGGCCTCGGTCAGCGAGGGGTGCAGGTAGATGTGGCCGCGGACCATGACATTGCGGACTTCTTCGTGGCGCACTTTTCCCAGCATTACAACCTTGTCCTGCAGGACGTTTTGCTCGATCATTTGCTGTAGGTCGATGGCCTTGGGCCCGTCGCCGGCGATGATGAAGCGCGTGTTGGGATGGTTTTCAAGGATGCGTGGGATGGCGGCGGTGAGTAGATCGGTACCCTTGTTGTAGAAGAGGCGCGAGATGACGACGATGGTGATCGGATCAGCAGGACCGGGCGCCGGACGTGGCGGGACGAGGGGCCGGAAGTTTTCGGCGACGACGGCGTTCGGGATGACGGAGACCATGAGTGGGTCGAGAGAGGCGCGGAGGACGGTGTTCTCTTTGCTGCGGCACGCAACCAGGGTTAGCATGGAAACTGGAACAAATTTGATTAATAATAGAAAAAAGTAAGTACCATGTATGGCTAACGCAGATGACATGGTCAACGTCGCTAAGGGTGAACTTGAGCAACTTGTTGGCGCCTATCGAAGACGAATCGGCAAAGCCAAACAGTGAGTGGTCGGTAAACACAGTCCGCAGGCCCATTGTGCGGGCATGGAGAATAGCTTCGTGGCAGAGATTACTCAAACTAGCATGGCCATGGACGATTTCGATCTGTTCGCGGATGATGATATTGCGGAAGAGCGGGAAGAAGGAGTACATTGAGGGCACGGTAGACTGGCGGAAGATAATGGCGAACGGACAGTAGTAGACTTTGATGCCGTTGGTCATATAGCGCACGCCCTTGCGGTCTTCGTAGGCATGTGTAATAATGATGACCTTGTGGCCGCGGTCGACGAGTTTCGTGGCCAATTGGTATATATGCGATTCGACGCCGCCCGGCTGCGGATAGAAGAAGTCCGAGACCATGGCGATATTGTACGTGCGGCGCGACATGGCAGGAAGTTCCTGATGACAAAGATGAGGAAGTAGTAGAAGAGAAGGTAGCGCTTCGTGTCGGATAGCCGATCAGATGGCGTTGGCTGCGTTTCTTTTTGATATAGCTATCTCATGCCCTACATTATTTTACAGTCTTGTAGCAGGTGATGACAGGTGGCAAGACAAGTGCAGCTTCCAGAAGAATAAGCTTCAGAAGCTTTTAGTTAGTAGCCTTTAGTATAAGAAACTAACAGAGCTCCAGGCAGCCCATTACAGGGGATGTTTGGCCCCTCCAACTTAAAACAGCCTCTCCAACCGCTATGACTTCTATTTCTAGAACGCCCTGCCCCCTCCCTGTAAAGCTTTCTTTTCTGCTCATTTGCCCCCCCCCCCCCGCTAAGCTTGAGGCTCTATCCGCTAAAAAGGCCACCTTGACAACATCCCAAGAACAAACCGTTAATAAAGCAAAGCGTCTAGCCAGCAAAAACACAAGAACGGACTCAGACGAGCATCATAAAGGCACAGCAATTGTCCATACAAGCTTATCCAAGAGCACCGAGACTTAGCAGCTGCGAGTCTCTGCCTCACTTATATTAAACGGACTTCTTCGTCCGGTCAATTTTCTCGTGCTTTTTCTCTCTTACTGCTATCTTTTTTTTTTTGGGTGCGAGACGAAAAGCCACCCTGTACCTTGGTCTAACTGCATTGTTGAACAAACTCTCTCTCTTTGAACCCGGTTTTAAGAGTCTTATTTCTCCAACATCAGCCTACACATATCTCTTCTTCTCTTCATCGACCGCCATTCGTATGCTCGCCGCCATGCAGCCCATCTCGCCGCTGATGAGGCTGCTGGGCCTCGCCTTCTTCTGCTCCACCAACGTCATCGCCGCCTCCGCTGCCATCGGCATTGACCTAGGCACTGAGTTCATCAAGGCGTCGCTCGTCAAGCCCGGCATACCGCTGGAGATTGTGCTAACCAAAGACTCGCGCCGCAAGGAAACCTCGTCCATTGCCTTCAAGCCAGCCCCAGGCGGTCCCAAGGCTGCTGAATTCCCCGAGCGCGTGTACGGTTCCGACGCTGTTGCCCTAGCTGCCCGTTTCCCCGGCGAGGTTTACCCAAACCTCAAGACTTTGCTGGGCCAATTGCTCGATGGCCCTGTGGCCCAGGAGTACATCAAGCGCCACCCGGCTCTCAAGATAGTCGAGCAGACCGCGCGCGGCACTGTCGCCTTCTCCAGCTCTGCCTTTGTTACCGGCGAGGATGTGTGGACTGTCGAGGAGCTGCTAGCCATGGAGCTGCAGTCCATCCGTAAAAATGCCCAGGAGCTGGCCGGCTCGGACAGCCCTATCTCGGCTGCCGTCATCACTGTGCCGTCCTTCTTCACCATCGAGGAGAAGAGAGCCGTCCAACTAGCCGCCAAGCTAGCCGGTCTCGACGTACTAGACTTGATCACCGACAGCCTCGCAGTTGGCCTCAACTACGCCACGTCACGCCAGTTCCCCTCCGTCTCTGACGGTCTGAAACCCGAGCACCACTTGGTCTTCGACATGGGTGCCGGTTCCACCACGGCTACCGTGCTGCGCTTCCAAAGTCGCTCCGTCAAAGATGTCGGCAAGTACAACAAGACTGTGCAGGAGGTGCAGGTTTTGGGCCATGGCTGGGATCGCTCGCTGGGTGGTGATGCACTGAACTCGCTCATCATCGACGACATGGTCGCCAAGTTCATCGAAACTCCCAAAGCCCAGAACATTGGCGCAACGCCTGACAAGGTCCTCGCTCACGGCCGTGCTGTTGCTCGTCTAACTAAGGAAGCCCAGCGCTTGCGCCACATCCTAAGTGCTAATATCAATACCCAGGGCAGCTTCGAGGGTCTCTACGAGGAGGTCGATTTCAAGTACAAGATTTCCCGCGCTGATTTTGAGGAGCTGGCTGCCACTTACGCTGAGCGCGTTGGCGCCACTATCCAGCTAGCGCTAGCCAAGGCCAACCTCGACGTGTCAGATCTAACGTCTGTTATTCTGCATGGAGGCGCATCTCGCACACCGTTTGTGCAGCGTGAGCTAGAAAATGTTATCGGTTCTGCTGACAAGATCCGCCAGAGCGTCAACTCTGACGAATCTGCTGTCATGGGTGCTGTCTTCCGCGGCGCCGAGCTCAGCCCAAGATTCCGTGTCAAGGAGATCCGTCTGTCCGAGACTGCCGGTTACTCTGCCGGCGTCAAATGGACGAATGCCGAGGGTAAGATTCGCCAGCAGCGTGTCTGGTCCGCCGCGTCTATTCTAGGCGCTGCGCCCAAAGAGTTTGGCATACCAGCCCACGACAATTTCGAGGCTACTTTCTACCAGACCGTCGACGACGTCGACCATGATGTCTCTGCCTTTAAGACTGTCAATTTTACAGAGTCTGTCTCTGAGCTGAAGGACAAGTACGGCTGCACCGAAGCTGACATCCATTTTAGAGTGGTGGCCTCTCTAGCCCGCGAAGATGGGCATATTGTCGTTGGCAAGACGTTTGTTCAGTGCGAGGCCGAGGTTGCTGCGGAAGGTCTAATTGGTGGTGTTAAGAATCTGTTTGGTTTCGGCAAGAAGGACCAAAAGAAGCTTACTGAGGATGGCAAAGAGATCGAAGTTATTGACGACGTTTCCTCCGAATCTTCTGTCGCCGCTTCTGAGCCTACGGTCGCCGCCGCCACTGAGAAGAAGAAGGAAATTGTTTCCATTCCTGTCGGCTTCACTGTCAGCGAGAAGGGTATCCCATCTCCGTCCAAGGCCGATCTCAAGGCCTCAGCCAACCGTCTCGAGGCATTTGCAGCTTCCGATCTGGCCCGCCGACAGCGCGAAGAAGCCCTCAACCAGCTAGAGGCTTTCACCTACAAGGCGCGCGAGCTGGCCGAGACCGAAGGCTGGAAGAAGTATGCCACGGCCGCGGAGCGCAGCGAGGTTGCCGAGAAGGCCTCCGAGTACGGCGACTGGGTCTACGGTGACGGCGCCGATGCTACCAAGCAAGATTTCGAGACTAAGCTCATGGATCTCAAGCGCGTGGTCGACCGCGTTACTGCCAGAATCACCGAGAACGAGAAGAGACCCAACCTGCTCAACAAACTGAACAAGACGCTGAAAGAATCTGCCGACTACGTCTCATCTCTACGTGACGATATCAAAAAGTACGAGGACTGGCACGCGGCTGCCTCCAACTCAGCCTCTAGCGCGGCGCCCAGTGAATCATCGGCTACTGCCACCAGTGATGGCGACTTCAACGGTCTCGAGGACGATAAAGAGTTCGCTAATAAGGGCTCTGTCATGGACAATCTTCTGGAGGAGCGCGGCCCCGTGCCTCCCATCTATGAAATCACAGATCTGATGCCCCTAGAGAAGCTAATCAACGACGCCAAGACGTGGATTGACGCCACGCTTCCCAAGCAAGAAGCACTAGGTCCCACGGATGATGCGGTCCTCACGATTGCCAAGCTAGAGGACTTTACAGCGCGACTAGAGACAGCCGGCGTAGATCTAACGATGAAGGGCGTGCGCAACTTCGAGAAGAAGAAGAGCCAGGAGGCTAAGAAAGAGAAGGCCAACAAGGACAAGGCCAACAAGGAGAAGAAGGAAAAGGATAAGACTAAGAAAAAGGCCGAGGATCTCTCGGATGAGGATATTCAAGACCAAATTGAGGAGATTCTGAAGAAATCTCGTGAAGCCGATGAACAAGCGCAGAAGAAGCCAGAAGCCGAGGGGCACGATGAGTTGTAAGAGAAGGCAAGTAATTAAAGAAAGAGAAAGGCGAGGATATTACTTTGTGAAGCTCATCCTTTTATTGTTTCCTTGTTCGTTTCTTAGTCTATCTAACATATATCATGTACACATGTATTAGCTGAAAAGAAATAAAATAAAATAAATTGAATACAAGTATACACAACATGACTTTGATGATGATCTTGGCATTGATAAATTAGATGCTTGGATATAATTAGGGTTACGTTATACCAGAAGAGGTATAGGAAAAGGAAAGAATACCCACCATACATAGATCGATATTCACATAGTAAGCAAATCGAGTAATAATTTAAAAAAAAAAATCAAGGTACATGTAACGCAGAAGAGGCGAAAATTGCCAGAAAGAAACCTCGTATCCGGTCGTTATTGAAAAGATGGAAAAATAAACATGTGTTGTTAACTACACTATTTAATGTCAGCGTTTTATCTATGAATTTTTAGGCTCGGTTGGTATCACCCACCCATCACAGCGATCAAAAAGCAGGTACGGAGAACTAAAATGTGGCTTTTTTTTCTTCCGATGATTTGCTTTTAGTTGCTGCTTCTGTATGAGAGAAGAAAACGGCAGACCAACGTATAGAGTAGTTATTTGATCCTATTTTTAAGCTATTATACAGTATATTCAAATACACGCTAAACTTTCAAAACAACAAATGGCAAGTTTTTTTTTGAAGTTCTAATATAAAAAAAAACAAAGACAAACAAATGAGTGCTAACTAGAAGGAGACTATTATGAAAGAGATTTAAACATACAAATTAAAGCAACAAACGACACACACATTTTGGAACATGGAAACTAGAATACCGAGACACGCACTAAAGGAAGATATCAAGATATATGGATGAACACCATTTGCCAGGACACAAGACGGAAAAGGAAGACATATAAAAGTTTACAGAGTGGACAGGAAAAAGTGAAGTTATAAAAGATTGGCAATTCATCAAATTAAAAAGGGAAGATATGGTTTGAGCGTGGGGAAAATGGTAAGAGGGACGGAGGTTGTTTATAGTACCATGTTCCGTCTATTGTTTGTTTCGTTGGACAGCAACGAATGTTGGAAGTAAAAACAGGGAAGGTTAAACGAGGGGTAATGTGATATATGAACCAGAAGAAACAGAAAGAAAACAGAAAATAAAGAACGAAAGTATTCCAGAGACAAAGCTGAAGTAAGCGAAACAAACCAGACAGCACAGATAAAATGAGGAAGAGTACGAAAAAGAGGCAGATGCATATCATGAGATATAGGCGAGAAAGTGTGATAGGCGCTCATATGAAGGGATAAAAATGAGGCGTTCTCCCGATGAACGATGGGTATATAAAAAGAGAATAAAAAAAGAGCCGAAGAGAAGATATGACAATATAGAAAAGCAGAAACGAGGGCAGGAGTCGGGAGGTTTTGAGATGCTAGGATAGAAAAACAGGCGGCTATTCGGTAGAAGCGGTGAGTTGACGATGCGACAATGGATGGATCAGCGAACTACGCAATACAATGTTGCTGTCAAATAAGCACTGATTCGAAACAGACGGAAGACAAAATAGGGTGTTTTCTCAGCCCCTTGTTCAGGTTGTTTTTTATCATTTTGTTTGTAGGCTTTGCAAGAACAAATAAGATGGGATGGGATGGGATTTGATGATTTACATGCCGCCTGTAGAAAAGACGAAAAATAGAGCCAGAGGTCAGCAAAGTGGTCGTAGAGATGGTGGGTTGGTTACAAAGGCATCCTAGACTCTAGCACTCACCGTCACTGGCCACGGGCGACGGCGGCATATCACCAGAGCCAGGCGCATGCTGAGTGCTACGAGCGGTGCCAGGGCGCTGCTTGATGTGGCAGTCGACGACGACATTAAGCGAATGGCCGCTAATAGACTGGGCCAAGGCAGCACTATAGGGAGAGGAAGCAGAGGAAGTGGAAAGCGACATACCGTCGCGGCGCGCCTGCTGAGCCTGTTGACCCTGCTGGCTGGTAGGAGAAGTAGATGCCGAAGAAGTGGCAGTTGTACTAGTAGAAGTGGTGGGGACGCGGATGCAGGCTTCGAGGTTCTGAATTTCGCGCAGCCGGGCCTCGAGAGCCTCAAGTTCTTCGGTCTGGAGAGAAACAATGCGCTTTCTGTGTACGAAAAAGCAGGTTAGACAACAGGCCAGATAGCAGAGCAAGATGGTTATTTATGGGAACAGGCAATCAGTACCTCTTGTCAACTTGGCTGTCCAGATCGGCGACGCTGTTGTCGATGCGGAACAGGTCTGAGAGTTCCTGTGAGAACGAGCGGGCAATAGTGCTGGAAGGAGGCATGTTAGTGAGCTGTAGATGTACATGTGCTAGGAGAAGCATTATAATAAAAGCCTATACGTACGACTGTGGGCGGCGGCCGCTGGGCTGCCAGTTGCGCTCAAGTTCCTCGTCGCTGTAGTTCATGATGACGGTGTATGGAAGTAAAAGGAAAGACAAAGTCGTGAGTCGTTGCAAGAGAACAAAGAAACTTAGAGAGAAAAGGAAATAAGAGCTCGAGAATCTGTTATGGCTAGTGAGCAAACGGGGGCGATGGGCTCAAGTACTTTAGTGTTGAGAAGAAACTAGCTTCTTGGTGGCAACGAAGTCGCGATAGCAAAAAAAAAAAAAAAACGAGTATATTGTTCGAAGGTTCAATGAAAGGAGACGAGCAACCTGATGATTACGAGCGTGAAAAAGAGAATAATAAAAAGAAAAGAAAAAGACGGACGAGAAGCTTGGGGAAAAGGAGGTTGGCCGCTGTTATTGAAGGCTCGATAGGATTTTAGGGTTTGGGAGCAAAACAGTAGATATAGCAACAACTAGTTGTGGAAGTGGCCTAAAAGAAGGATAATAATAATGAAGCAGAACTAAGGACTCTGGAAGTGGTTGCTTTATTTGCTTTGGGCGAGATTGGAAACAGCAGGGAACAAGGCAAGAAGCAACGACTAGATGGGCCAGGGAAGGAGCTAGAGCAAGGAGGGCGGCTGGTTAAAGTAGTTTCCAGCAGTGCATTTAATTAAAGACGGAAAGAAGGAAATAAGTATATATATATATATATATAAATATAACTAACTACAGTATTCTCATGCTCATTCTGAACTTTCATGCCCCGTCACGAAAGCCCCAGGGTCGCCACCTCAGCAGTTAAGTTAATTCTGCTTATGCCTATCTTCTATAAAACAACGTAGGAGTGAGCGATCAGTCAACGTTAATGCTACAGACGACCAGGTTTGGGGCTTTGAACGCGGGCCTGTGTTTCGACCTGAAGTCACGATGTCTGTTTTTCTATCCTGGGCGGTCTCGTTCATCTGTTCCAATATAGGGCGAGCAGTCGGGTCTAGTAGCCAGACCACCTGGGACGCCCGATATATACACAGACAGGCTCGCATCGCTTCTAAGAAAAGAACGGGAAAAGCAGACTCGAGCAGACGAGCGAGATATAGCAAGTCAAGTGAATGGATCACGGGCCATTTGCACCCCTCATTCTAAAGAGTCCAGTTGAGCAGGGCGCTTGCATTTCTTAATTTTCTTGATTATTTCTATTTCCAAGGTTACAGCGACTAAGATCAGGCCTTCCTTCCAGTCCTGTCAGTAGTAAATTTAGTGCACACTGGATGCAGCCAAGATTGACTTTGCGCCAACCCATCAACCAATGAGCAAGACTCTCGCATTCTTGGTATTTTACTCTACTTTTCTGAGTCTCCTTTTGCCAGAAGAAGCTACGGAGTACGTAACTGCCAATTAATCCCAGTCTACCAGCCAACTAAAGAACGTGCGCTGCCTTACATACACTATCAGAGCCGACAAGTCCACCACAGCGAAATATCTCTCTAGCTTTCGGCTTCTATCAGTGGTGCCTTTTTAGTCGTTCTTTTTCAAGTCCGTGCGTCTAACTAAGAGAGTTCACCGTCTTATTCGTAGTTTTGGTCGGTCTATCTTGTTCTTTCAGTGGCCTCCCACGCAGCTCCAGAATAGTCCGAAAGGCCCTGATCACCTCTTTCTCTCTTTACTTCCCTCCCCCCTCTTCTGCTGGTACCACTGCAATATCCAAACCAGACGAGCAATATTAAAGCGTCTGCATAATCATAACCACTGGTCCGCCACAAGAGGGCTGAAGGGGAGACCAACAGAAGGGAGCTCTAGAAGTTGATTAACCGAGATACAGGGGCAGTCCGCTAGACTTTTAGTCTGCCTATCCCGAGAGTCAATGCTTGCATCTTCCAGTTTTGCCTATTGACGACATCGCCTGTCATATCATATCAAACTGCTCTAGGTCTGGACAAATGAATGTCTCTGTCTCGGCCTTCTGTCTCTGTCTTTAAGTCTCCGTTTTCACGCGTCCTTTCTTGCCACATGACGAGCTGTTGCCCGTCCGTAGCGTAAGCGTAATGTTATCGTTGTCTCCTGCCTTGTCTTTCTACTCTTGCTTCATCCCTTTTTTGGCTGCTTCAGAAAGTCTCGACTTTGACACGAAATCATAAGATTAGCTCTAGACAACTCGGCAGTAAGCCATTGAACCTGACATGTGTAGAAGATGGGCCAGCCAAAGAAAATAACAAATGGAAAAATAAGCACACCCCTGGTCTTCACGCCCCTCTAAAGAAGAAAAAGATTCAAATGCAGGTTTGATTAGCCTAGCGCCCTAGAAGGGCGAGACATCATGCGTGCCTTTTCAACGCCATAGTTTGCGATTCGTAGAGACACTTAGTGGAACACAAGTCTCTGAAGCCATTGAAGTGTCGATCAGGGCATCAAGCCATCCCATCCTTGTTCTCTGTACTCGAGTCTAACAAGTATCTCACAAGGGATATCTCTTTTTTCCAATTACCTCACGTATAGCCAAATGTGGCCAGATAAAATCTTGCCCACTATCGTGTCGGTTCCTAGGGTTCTATAGTATAAAAGCCTCAGTGATTTCCAAGGGGGAGGGGGCACTAACTTCGACTTCTAGAGCTTATTCCAATCATGCTTTCTGTCACATACGGCTGAAGAAGAAGCCTATAGAAGACTGATAAAAAGCAAACTCCATACTGACCTCCCTCTTTCCCCTCGCTGACAACGAACTACCTGTTTGATGCTCTCCGGGATGAACTTGGTTGGCATGGCTAACACAGACACAAACTTTTGTAGTAGTATAACGTCTATAATAATACTACATGTACAGATATCAATTACATTTACATGCATCTCTCCCTCAGCATAGAAACTGAATAAGATTAATGTTTATAAAAAAGATTCTTTCCTCAGCCATTTGTCTCGCGAACCGCTCGGTTTGGCTTATCTATTGTTTTATATTTGTCCATAGCCTCGCCTCGCCCTTGAGCTTATTAGCTCGAGTCCTTCTTTGTTCAATTAATAAAATTCTGTAATCATCGGATTATCTACTATTAGCAAGTATCAGTCATTTTCCCTGTTCTCTCTCGTTCTCGACGATATCGATTCGATCTAGATCTGATCAAAAAAATATTGTGGGGAGTGCTATATTTGGCCACCTGTTAGGGTTACATGACATCTACAAGTCATCATCTAGCTGATGATCCTATGAACAACGTCATGAACGTTAATTTCACGCTGAATTTTGTTTTTGTCCAGATGCCAAACTTTATCTTGCATGTGCTAGCATCATCTTTTGGTCATGGTCAGCCATTTAGAATCAGCAGCTAGAGGATGCAATGTTGTGTCGGCCAGAACGAGGCCAGCTAACCAGACTATATAGTAGATAGCGCAATCCTTCCCCAAGCCCTTTGTTCGTGTGAGCTTTTGTTCTCTTGTGACTGCTACGCCGTCAAATGATGCTCTTGTTCTCTTGTTATACCTCGCCGGACGTATCAATAACCTTTTGTCCACAAGTTAAGGCTTCTCTTACTAAGGTATGATGTCCGTCACAAGTAAGATTGGCACCAGATCACCCAAACCCACAAACGTAACTCATGTACACTTTAATACTTCGACTTTTGGGGAAAAAAAAAGAAAAGAACGAAAAAAAAATTGACGCCATCGTCCAATTTCGGGACCCATTCCTCTTGTTCCTTTTCTGCCAGTTTCTGGGCTAGCTTCTTTTACTTAGTTTGGGGGCTTCTGCGAGAATCAAGTTGCGATCTTCACCATGCAAATAGCTACCCTAGCTCTTCTGTTCTCGGAAATTTCACAGTGACCGATGATAAGGCGACAAAAAAAAAGCTTAAAGTTCATGTGCAAATTATGTGCAAAAAGGACCTCTTAGACTAGATTGTGCAGTGCAGAAACTTGCCGAATTCTCAATATTATGCACGAAAATGCAATTACGCAAACTTGCATATATAGTAATTATACAGCATTACTAACCCTAATAGATATACAAACCCTTATTACCGTTTCCGAGTTGGTATTTACTACTAGTAATCAGACTTTGACCTTTCCTCGCAACTCTAGATATGCTATGTTAATGCAGGGTTCATTGAAAAGCAGAGCTTCGCAGTGAGTTCTTTTGTTCAGTGATATGATTCATTGGATTCACCATACACCACTGTAGTATCTTCATAGTTTTATAAACTGAAGAGGATCAGTGATCAAATATATATATATATAATAGCTGCAATATTATAGCAAAACTTGGGTGTAATTCTACAACGACGACTTTGTATACTCTTGATCATATACTGAAAAGTCTCTAATGACACCAAGTTTTGAAGTTTATAATCAGACTTGTTCCCACTTAATGTGTCCCATATATTGATATTGATTAAATTAGAGCTATTAGCTGATCGATCAGTAACTAACCCCATTGAATCTCTTGTGATACTATACTAATTGAAGCTATGACTTGTCTAGTTAGGGGATGACAGATAAAGGCTTTCCGAGCAATGATAAAATCAATTTGTATTCACTTTCAAAAGTAGTAATTTTCCATATCCGGCACAACTCTTCGTAGACCGTGAACTCCGATTCAAAAGATATACTCTTTCAGAATCACATAACTATGCAGTAACAAGTTCACAATCACTTGCAAAGCTGTTATATTACCTAATAGTACGTTTAAAACTTAGGGAACTTCAAGTCCTCCAGTATTCTTATCAATCGTATTAATCTATACCCTTATTTTGCTATACACTTTTGAAGCTTGTCAATTACATTTCATCAAGATTGCCACGTACATTGTGCTTTTATATGGCAATAATAATGTAGATACAATAGGTTGTTAGCTCCATGCTCTATTTACTTTATAGTTGAAATATCAAAGTCTTTGCACATAGAAAGATTCGAGGAGTCTTGAGTTAGGAAATTTGACTCAGTTGATATTCTACCTTGGATATGCTGCATTGAGCTACGTTTGGAGACAAAAGCCGAATGGTCGACAGGCCGATATCTATACCTTTGAAATCAAGACAGCAGCAATATTCAGATCGAAGACAGCCTTCCCTTTCCAGAGCCCCCTCAATTTATCTAGGTGTCATCTATGTGTCAAAGCAGGTTAGGCTTCGATATATCTGGGTTGTCGCCTTTTGGTGTTACAGGACTATATATTATAATTTATATCTCCCCAATCTGGTGCGACATCAATCTGAGAATCAAAGAGACAGCTAGAGCCGAGACCGCAGCGAACAACGACTACCATTACTAGACTAAAAAAGGAAGGGTTCCGATACAGCTGACTGATTACTGAATCATCAAGTATTACGTCATATGACTGTTGTATAACTAGCCTGACTAGAAAATGCTTCCGTGTCTCTTGATAGTGTATACTGCTCTTGCTTGTCAAGGATTTGCCAGCTAAACATGTCTGCATCTATAATGACTCCTGATTGCTATACAAGACATGTAGCTGGTCTATGTTCGTGTTGCAATTAGTCTTGTATATTATATATTGCGCAAATTAGACGTACCACAGATTATGACACTTACATCACGTTGCTGTCCGGACGTCCATATTCCCTACCGGAAACGCCTCAAATGGCGACCCGACGACTCTGCCCTTGACATCGAATCGGACGCCCTCCATAGTTAATAGCTGTCGCTTCTCTTGGATCTCCACCGAATCCTCGCCCGTACGACCCTTAAATCCGCCAATTGTGCGCTGCGTCGTCACCACGCGATGGCACGGCACTTGTGGCGCAAACGGATTGCGTCGCAGCGCGTTGCCCACAGCCCGCGGCGAACTATTTAGATGTTTCGCTAGCAGGCCGTAGGTCGTGTAACAGCCTCGCGGGATGTCGAGCAGGGCGACTAGCACGCGCTGTTCAAAGGCTGAGCGGCTGCTGCTACGGATCTTGCTGCGGTATGTCTCGTTGTGGGAGAGTAGAGAGGCTTTGGCATCGTTGTCGTTGTCGTTAAAAGGTGGTAAGGACGACAGCGGAAGTGCGACTGGTTTGATATCATTGGCCTTGTAGAGCGGCTTAGACACCGAGATGGCTTCATACTTAATTAGTGGCGATTCGAATTTCATGGCGATTGGTTTTAACCTTTGAGTAATAAAGTTCTCACGATAAAGAAAGATGGAGATAAAGAAAAATAAAACGCGAGAATGGAAGGGATGAGATCTTCGTATTTCCAATAGTATCAGTTAACTGCTTATCACACTAAGTTTCGGGACTAGCGGCCAAAACAAAGTGATGCTTATTCGCCTGCCTCTATGTTGAGCTGTGTACATATACTTATGGAATACACTCTCTACGGGGGAGTACTGATGGTTAGTGGTGATTACTAGTTCGATAGATGCGTTGCCTTCACTTTGTACTTTGTGAAGAAGAATCAAACCAATAACTGTTGTTATCTCTTATTCCAAAACAATGTACAAGATCGAAACGGTAACTCAAGCGGCCTAAATCATGGGCAAACTCTGCATTCGAATTAGGGTTAAAACAGCCGTATTACAGCACTAAACCGACGCGCTAAGGAACGTACAGTGCACCTTGGAACAATCAGCATTATGATTTGGAAGTTGTTAATATTAGGAAAGTATTGTATTTTTTCTCCTGGGTATCAATTCCTTTTATCATGCATTGTCGACCTTTTCCCAAGCAATGGCCTCTTAATCACCGGTGTCAACTTCCAGATCGATCTGCACACCGTTGCTCACACCGTAGTCCTCCAAACTCAGCTGGTCCTTGAACGGCCGCTCGCCCTGTCTCTTCAGCAAGATCTCATGAGGTTCACGACCAATGCGCGCGGCCACCAAAATCTTGAACTCCTTGACCCGGTCTGACGCAAAGCACGGAATTGCTGCCTTCGTGCCTAGCCGATCATTGACATGCACGATGATCATCTCCTCTCCGCCTCCTGGCGGCGGCCGCGCAGGTGCCGAAGCCGACGCTGATGAAGTCTTCTTCTTTGGCTTGTCTTGGCGCGCCGCCCGATCCTCGTCGCGCGCTGACTTGTGATCCCGTCTCTCTGTGCGACTGTGCCCTCCTCCTCCTCTGCTACTGCTTTCTCCAGCATCGCCGCCACGACGCGGCGACCGCGAGCGCGATCGCTGGCGGCGGCTGCTGTTATGATTGCTATTATTGTAGCCGCGCTCGAGGCCACCTGAGCGTGCGCCACGGTCATCGGCATAGCTGGTAGAGCCGCGGTTCTTGTCTTTCCAGCCGAAGCCGTTGGAGCGCGGCTTTCGAGGACGGTCGCTGTGGTCGCGGTCTTTATCTCGGTCGCGTCGGTCTCGATTTGGCGAGCGACTGCGCTGGCGCGCGGGGGGCGAATCGCCCTGCATTACGGATCAGGAGGAAGCTTACTGCGCAAAGAGTGATGGAGAGTATTCGGAATATTTGATATATCACAGGCTTTTTGATGCTAGAAGTGTGAAGATTCACAAAAAAAAAGAATAAAACTAGATGTGGTGTTAGTGTGTAATTTCAGGAAACTAAAAAAAAGGCCATTCAAACAATGTCTAATGATTTTGTTTTGCGCAGCCTTGTTTGCAAATTCTACTTCAAACCCTTTTTCTCTATCGCTAACCCTGTAATACAATCCTTTATATTCGGTCCCTTTCATCCATATTCTCATCCCTACCATATCACCACTAAGATAGTTACTCAATGATGATATCTGTTAACAAAGAACGACAAAGTAACATAAAGCTTATATGGGAACAAATGGGTACATCCTACCTACCTAGAGTCAAAAGCAGATACTACGTCAAACAATGTGCAGAGGCCAACTTCATGAGATATTATTTGCAGTCAACCACCTTTAAGATTCGCAGCACCAAGTATGACACTCTTGATCTGGCTTTTTTCTTCTTTCGTTAGTATTAGTTTAAAAGGGCTTAGTACATGGCTATCACAACGGCTGATGATACCTTGGTGTGATAGTACTATAAGTTTGTGTATGGGAACATCTTATCTACTACTACACAATAATACAACGCATCCTGTTTTCACTACTATTGTTTACTTTCCTCTTTAGACTTTCAAACATAACATCTGTGTTACTATATAGATCCTACCAGTGTAACTCCTTTGACCAGACTAGGGCCTGATTGCGAAAATGGAATAGACTTCGTATCATTCATGATATTTCTCCATGACCTTGGCCTGGCCCCAGCACCGGCCTAGCCTATTATAACCGTCTCATCCGCAAACCAAACGCTCTTTATGCTATCTGAAAGCTGCAATCAACCGTATACCGTGGTACTATAGTTCAACAAGATGGGCTACTCCATCGACACTGCAACATGGGGAGATGGTGGGTACACAGCTGGAATACTTACACCCGTCATAACTTCATTATTGCAATCACATGTTAATATCCTTGCTCTTGCAGATGCAGGTTAAAAGAGTTGTTAAAACGTAGAAAAAAAAGGTTTATCATTAATAAAATGTAGGCTATTTTAGGAGAAGAACAGTGGCAGCAGCTACTACAATATTATGTACAGACAGGCAGTAAAGAGACCAAAAGTTAGAGAGTTTAAGATTTGTATATGGAAACTAGAACGTACTGCATGGCCTTAGCACGGTGAGTATCGTTCTGCACGTAGGCATAGTTAGTGACGTTGTTGTCAAATACAATGATCTGTGGCACATCGACGGTGTACTTGGGCCAGTAGGTGCTGTTGACTATAGGGGACATATCAGTTAACACAATGAAGTCATGTGAGGATATGTCTAAAATATGGTATACTTACGTCCGTTGTTGTTTGGGCCCTGCAAAACGATGAAGCTAATCCATGAGCGTGAGATCTGTTCGATTAGATCGTAGTAGTTCTGGCCCTTACCAGCCAAAGGGTCGGTCAATACGGCATTGACGAAGCTGGCAGACACAGTGTTGTTGAACACACAATGGATATCCTGAAAATGGGTTGAGCCAACAATAGCCTACACGCCAGCGTTGATAACGTCGAAGTTGTAGCTCTAGGTGTTAATACCCTTTTTGGCAAACTCGGTGGTCGTCAGACGACGCGGGGCGGTTATGAAGTAATCACCGCAAAAAGGCCGATACGTGCTTGTACTGCGTGCCCCAAGTGCCGGACAGGCGGTCCTGGTAGGTCGACGGGCTGCCTAGGGCGGTAATATCGGGGTACAGTTCCAACACGGCGGCAGCCATGTCGACAGTCAGATCACCGGTGGTGGTCAGATACTCGACGAACTCCTCGCCAGTATTGATACCGGTGGTGCCAAAAGCAGTGCCCTCATCAGTGCTGGTACCCATGATCAGCGGCACGGACACTAACTTGCCAGCCTTGATGGCCAGGGTCGACGACCCGGTTAGGAAGTCGCTGTCGATGGAGGAGGTGTAGCCGGGCAGCTCGGCAAAACTGCTGTTAAATAGGCTGCTCAGTGTGTCGACGTCTATGGCGCGCAGACATTTCAATGCATCCTGGTTGGTATAATCGTTGCAAGACGTGGCGTTGAGCAAGGCGCTCCAGTAGGCGCCCAGTCAACTGTTGTCTTTGGACACGGAACGCAGAGCTACTTTTAAGAATTGCGCTGCGGAATAGGCATCGTCGCGGCCTCCATAGGCTACCATTTGCGTGGCCAACGACATGGAACCAGCACTTTCGCCCAACATGGTTACATTGCTGGAGTTACCACCGAAGGCCGCGATACTTTTCTGGACCCAGTGCAGGGCCAGGCGCTGGTCGCAATAAGCTAGGCTAGCCGAGCCCTCCTCAGCCAGTGCCTCACTGAATATGAAGCTCTAGTTATGTAGGCGGTAGTTGAGACTGGCCGCTACGATTGGCTGACCCATAGCCTCACTCTTGGCTACTACGTACGACAAGTTGCAGCGCAGATCAGCGGTGCCACCATTAGCGTAGCCACCGCTGTGTATCCAGACAACCACGGACAAGTTATCGCCAGCCGAGACGCCTGACAGCCGTACCACGTTGAACGTCAGGCAGTCATCCGAAACATAATTTTCCAGCACCCACGAGTCAAACCCGTAGCCGATGCACATGGGCGAAGAACTTAGTGGCGTTGCACGCCGTCGTCTACAACTCGTTGAGTGAGCGTGGTATGCGCAGACGCAAGTCGTTCACTGGCGGGAGCGCATACGGCATGCCGAGGAACGTATCGTGCTTGTAGTGTGAGTTGACAGCACCATAGTAGCTGCCATTTTTTACTGCTACTGTCGGCGTGTTGATAACCAGCGAGGCAGCAACAAGGCTAGCCGAGATGCCGCTAAGCACAAGGAAATTCATGGTGACTATAGGAGGAGTAGAATATCAGGTTGGCAAAAGAAGACGAAGAAGAGACACAAAGACAAACTATGAGTGTGATATTTTTGGTGTGAGGCTCTAGAATATCCAAACTTCATGCTTTCTCGGATCGATAGAGGGAGGGGACCACGCAGGTACTAATAAGACGTAGAATACAACGCGGGACAGTCAAGCCATGATGAACAACGCCATGCAAGGAAGGACATGCTATACAAGGCATTAATGGCGAATTTGCTTATTATACTGTCTCTGTGTGGCTTAAAAACCGCATTAGGCAGAGTCATTGTGTTTATAAGATGTACCAACGCAAGATAATGCGGTTTTTGCTAGTATTAGCCATCTATGAACGGCCCGTCTCTGCGCGCTAGTCCGCTTGCCTGGGAAATGATATCTTAAACTAAGCATTGACAAAGTTGAATATTGTTCATCAATAGTTTGAGATTGAGATGAGCGACAGGGTTTACATGATCTAACCCATATCACCTCACCAATTTCACACACAGGACTTTAAATACTTGGAATATAGCGTTTTTTTATGACAGTTTACATCTGTAGCCGTGAGTTCTTTTTTTTTTTTTTTACTTATTGATCTTCACAAGTTTTTAGAAGCCGTAAATTCTTTGTATTAGTATTGTATAAATGAGCCCTGTCTATGGTTTGTCTATGGTTATATAGTGACACCTATTAGTACAGCGACTTATTTATTTACCCCCAAGTTAAATTAGCAATGGCTGGATGAGTAGGTTTTACCGGCAAAAGACTAGCCTCGCTGGCATGAAAAATGGATTGTGAGCCGTTCATGCACCCCCCCATCATCATCATCATCATCTCACCAATGCCACCAAAGTATGCAAATTTAGAAAAGTCTGTGGAAACTGGATTCTCGAACCCTAATGAAGAATGAGGAAGGCATTTGTTAGGTGGATAAACTTCGGTCGGGCTATTGTCTGCGAATGATACCTTTGTCTTACTTATTTCTTACAAGAACTCTCCCCCGCAGTCTATAAAGCTAAAACTAGGGCTATCCAAGCAAAATGCGGAGCCGGAGACGATATTAGCAGTAGCTGCCATGCCAGATCAAATAGCGGAATGAATAGCGAAAAGATACTACGAACAAGCTTTGATCCTGTCTTGAAAGACCGAAACTATCATCAAGTTTTGCGCTATCAATCCCATCGTAGTAGTCAGGATTATGATGCCAAGACAAGAAAAGCGTCGTTTACCCGATGATATACCGCAGTTTAGACGAGTAGCCAATGGAAATCCTGTATTATGCTGCACAGACCCTTGTATAAGTGGGCCTGTCAACTCCCTTGCACAAATTACAGTATATTTATGCAAATGATATGCAAATCGTGCATATTTGACGTCAAGTACCATGCTTTGATAGACAAGCGCGAAGGCCCTACAGACTAGTAGACTTGCGCTTATTTTCTCTGGCAAAGATATGACATGTTCTTTCCGTCCTGTCCCTTTGTTCTTTGTTCTTCTAGCCTCGTGGTCTCTAGTGTTCCTTCTTTCTCCTCTCTTGCGGTTCCCCAGATTTTGGGAGAGTCTAGTCTAGAGAATATCGGAGACTAAAGGGGAGGGAAGGGAGGGAAAGGGGGTGTGTGTATATGTAGAAGGTTATTGCGTATGTACGATGTATGGATAGACAGAAATGTTAAACGGACTGCCGCTATAATCAGAGGGTATCAGTAAGAACTGCGACTTATCAACCCCTGGTGGGAACTATAACAGTGAACCAAACGTGCGGGTTGGTGCCCGGATGGGTTGGTGTCACCATCGTATACCGCAATTTTATGACGCTGCAGGCAGTTGGTTAGTCAGCCGTTCAACGACATGTCATGTAAATGTAATGAGGGATATCGTGTTCTGAATCTTGGGCATCAAGTCCTTCAGAGCAAAACTAGCAGATATTTATCTTTAGGGAGAACCGAGGAAACTGGTTTTTTTTTTTTGGTCAGGAGGCCCTTTTGGTAGTAGTTATTAAGTTTCAGAGATGACAATAATAGTGCTCTTAGTTGTTGGTAAACCTTCTCAAGACGACTATTGGTATGTTAGCTTGAAGGTGATGGAAAGAAGAACTTTGAATATCAAACCACCGGATATTAATAGACAGACAGCCTTTCAGTATAGATACAGTCCGGGGAAACAAGCGCATAAAAAGCAACAAGATAACCTTGAGAAAATCAAGTTTTCGTATGATCTATTGTTTAGACAGATCGAGGTTGTTGCACAGAGCCAATGTGTACAAGAACTCTGTTAAGTGGAAACCTAGAACTATTCAAAGCATGCACTTCCTTGAATAAAAGTCGCTAACTAGGGTTATGGCAAATACCCCTCCCCTGCAGTGATCAACAATGATCGTGTTTTCCTCCCAAGTTCCTCTTCTTGTCAATTCTTACGACTACTCATGAGGTACTCCATGAAGGACTTTATGATCTGATTCGTGATCATATTCTTGCAATGGATCTTGGTCACTATTGACAATCATTATATGGTAGATAGATGGCTTCCAGAAGATCGCCCAAAATGGCGACCGAAGGAGATTTTTCCGGTGGCTAGTTCTTCCTAATGACAAGCTTCAAAAGTGACCTACACTTGTCGTTACAGCTAGCTATTGTGAGACCTTGCGCTAACTGAGAATGGTTATGGAATTGTGGTTCGATAAGTCAGACTACAAAGCAAAATCGTGCTTTTTTGTTAAGCTCAACAAAAATCTCTAAACAATTCTTACTAAAAGGTAGGAAGAGGAAAGCTCCCAAGTTTGAAGTGGCGCTACTTTAACTAGGGAGGGTAGATTATGACCAAGGCTGCAGCAAGTGATCACTATCGCGCTAGAAATATAGCTACTACTCTAGTAACCTACAATGTAACTAGTGGTGCATTGTTGCTAAAGTTTAGGCTGCTTTTCTCAAGAGATCTAGGCCTTGTGAAGCAGACATCCAAATAGATATCCTCATGCAGTCAGTTTGCAGGTCGAGTCTGGAGGGTCATTGGGGCCTAAATAATAAGGAAAGGGTTTAAACAGCCGACCAGGGTACCATTGATGTACTATCATTGCCAATATACTAGCTGCTGTGATAGTAGTAGCCTCATAGCATTGACCTAGAAACGAAATCTAGATACATTGAATCTTAGAGGTGGCTGACTACGAATAATATCTTGTAGATCAGCCTCTGCCCATTGTCATATCTACTTTGACTCCAGGTGGGATGCTTGTTCCTACATATGTATACTTTGTGTTACTTTGTTGTTCTTGGTTGGAAGAGATTGTCGTTTTGCCATCAAGTGACTGACTATCTTAGCGGTAATAAGATACAATGATTACTATGGCAGGCTGGACTGAAATGTATGTCATATCACTATGGATGATGTAATTATGTGATTTGGTGTATTCCTGTCTATCTCTGTCTCGGTAGGGATTATAATTAGACTATATATCCTTCCTTACCTCTGCTTACTTTTCTAGGCCCCCAGAGAAAAGCTCTTGCCTTCATCAGTGGCCAAACCCCACATGCTTAATGTCTTTCCCGCGGATAGCAAGCAAACAATCCTGAAGGGCTTAATGGCTGGCGCAGTCATAATTGTTGACATGAAAGAAGTGATGGCTTGTATCATGACATTACGGCGGCGGTGGCTTTGTTTGATAGCATCAGCTAGAGAAGAAGGGCAAGAAAAAAACGAGAGAAAAAAAGGAATGCCCTGTCTTAGGCTTACGAATCAGAGCCAAGTCTTCTTGACTAGCCTGCCTACTCGTAGCGAAACATAATTCCAAGTCTGGACTCAAAGGCGAGGATGCACATTAAGCCAGCAAGGCCCCTGTAAATTTACAGATCCCCCGATCAAGAACGGAATAGCGCAATTTTCAGGCAATTTTTTGTATTCATCTTTGCTTGGCTTAGAGAAAACAGATCTGTTCAGTATTGTTTTCGGTGTCGAACCGTATTGTTTTCTCATGTCCACATGCAGGCCGTAGCGGCCACCAGAAGAGTTACCCCCAGCGTCTATTTCAACAAGATATTTATGCGATAGACTGAGGACTGAGCCTAGATGCAATGGCCAAGTAGCACCGCATAACAAACAAGTCTATGGCCTTTTGATGCTCCTGGTAGTATTCGGCTCGCAATGCTACTAGCACAAAGTCAAGCAGGTTGGGGGCGGAGCGGAGCATCAACATCAGACATTGGGCCAAGCCTTTCTCTCTGTGCATTTGGCCTGCCATTGCTACTGCTTTCTTGTTTCTTCGACTTCGTTAGGTAGTGTTGATTATGTCAAGCTCTGCAGCTACAGGAATCATAGGAGATATGAGGGAGACAACAAGGAGACAAGAAGGATGCTCCGACCCAGACTGGCCTTGGTTGATAGACAGCAAGAGACAGAAGTCGACAGAGCAGACGCTAGTCAACAAGCACGGACTAAGTTAAGGAACAAACACGCTTCTTTATCGTCTCATTGCTACTTGTTTGGTGCTTCTGTTTCTGCTTGCTCTTAGAACTGAAGAAACAACTGAACTATCCACACGAGAAAAGGCGCTCGTCCGGAGACGTTGATTACCTACTGGAGTATTTTTTTTTCTTTATTGTTTCTTTCCTTTTAACTGTTGTTTTTTATGTCTTGGCTTGAGAGTTTCTTCCGGCAATTCACGATATATCGTGTATATTGTCCGACATATATAATACCTCGGGCTTCCCCCTCTCTTCGTTGGCGCTGACTTGGCTTTTGACTCTTCTCTACATCGCACACAAGCACTTCTCTAGACAGGCTCAAGCTTCTTCTCTCTTCGTCTTTATCTCCTTTCATTTCTATATTTTTTCATTATGGGCGACGAATCCAACGGTTCGCTATCACCCGGCCTGCTGGCTCTACTACCAAAGGGCCCGTGGTACAAGCACTGGTACCTGGTCAAGCTCAACTTCGCCATCGGCTGTCTCATCTTCTTCTCGTCAGCTAACGGATACGATGGCTCACTGATGAATGGTATCACAGCGCTAGACACGTGGAGTGAGTTCATGGACACGCCATCCGGTTCGTGGCTCGGTCTAATCAACTCTATGTACTCGCTGGGCTGCACCCTAGCCTACCCATGTGGCGCCTGGTTCTCCAACCGCTACGGCCGCAAGAAGGGCCTGTATATCGGCTATCTGGGCATCGCTGTCGGCTCCGCGCTGCAGGCAGCTTCCCAAAACGTGCACACCTTCATCATATCCCGTCTGATCGTCGGTCTATCTGGCGGCTTCTTCATCTCCGCCCCGCTTCTGATCACTGAGAATGCCTTTCCGACTCAGCGCGGCGTGCTGACCACGTTGTACAACTCGGGCTGGTACTGGGGCTCTGTTGTCGCCGCCTGGATCGTCTTCGGCACTCGCAACATTGAGAGCAACATGTCGTGGCGTATCCCGTCGCTACTCCAGATCCTGCTACCCCTCTGCTCTATTCCCGGCTTCCTGATGATCAGCGAATCGCCACGCTGGCTCGTCGACCAGGGCCGCATTGAAGATGCCCGCGCCGTGCTGGCCAAGAACCACGCCGGTGGTGACCTCAACTCTCCACTAGTCGCCTTTGAGATGGCTGAAATTCAGGCTGCGCTGAAGCGGGAGCACGAGGTCACCGGCAAGGCTAAGTGGTCCGATTTGTGGGCAACCAAGGGCAACCGCCACCGTTTGTGGATTTCCGTCACGCTAGGTATCTTCACGCAGTGGGTTGGCAACGGCGTGGTCTCGTACTATCTAACGCAGGTTCTGGACAACATCGGCGTCAAGTCAGTCACCAACCAGACCCTAATCTCGGCATTCCTTCAGTTGTGGAACTTGATGTGGGCTACTCTAGCCTCGTTCAACGTCGATCGTATTGGCCGCCGGCCGCTGTTGTTATTCTCGGTAAGATTCTCCGGCGTCTTTAGTTATAGCCAGTTTATGAAACACCTGCTAATCGTATTGGCCTGTCTCTTTAGGGTGTCGTCATGTTGGTTTCCTACATCATTATCACTGGTCTGACGGGTGCCTTTGTCAACACTGGAAACAAAGGCACTGGTCTTGCCGTCATCCCCTTCCTGTTCATGTAAGTCTCACTAAACCCTGAACCCTAAGTGACTGTGTCTACCATAAGCATATTAACCCCTCTTTTTTTTTTAGCTACTTCTTCGGCTACGATATCTCGTTAACGCCCATGTTGGTTGCCTACCCGTGTGAGATATGGACGTACTCGCACCGTGCTATGGGTCTATCTGTGACGTTGCTGGTTTCGCTAGGCTGCAACTTCTTTAACATTTTCGTCAACTCCATCGCGCTGGATAGCCTGGGCTGGAAGTACTACTTTGTATTCGTGGCCTGTCTCGTGGCTCTGTTGGTCGTCTCCTACTTCACGTATCCCGAGACGCGCGGCCGCACGCTAGAGGCCATGGCATTCATCTTTGACGGAGACGACCCGCTTAACAATACCACATCCATAGTCAAGGCTACGCTGAAAAGCGCGACTAAAGTGCAGCACTTCGAACATCAGCAGCGCGACTGTGCCGACGGCGAGACAGAGGCCGCTCCTGAGGTTGAGTACGAGAGCGATGCTGACACTCATGATTCATCTTTGTCGAGCAAGGCGGTACCTGTGTCCACAAATGCTGCCGGCCAGTCATAGTGAGGAGATAGCCTTCACAACTACAAAAGCCTTATTCAACAATTTAACATAGGAGACGGACTGCTTTCACTCATACCTGGTGGTGGAAGAGCGGCCAGAGTGATAGCATGTACATAAGCTGTTGTCCTCTCAAGTCCCGATTATAATGTTGACGACAATGAACCCTTCATCTTGATTCAATTTTTCAATTTCAGCAAAGCGACAACGATAGGACAAACTCGGTTTATCAAGGAAGCGACGCAAAACGGGATAGTATATATGTTTGTACATAAGAAATTACCATAATAAATACAACTAACTCAACGGACTATCACACTTGAATGTATGTATGTGTGTGTGTGTCTGTGTGTGTTGTTCTTTATTATAAAGCTACTTCAAGGTTGAGGTCTGCATTGGGCAGTCTGACATTTATAGAGACTATATACAAATGATCTATAAATGCCGGCTGCTGGAAAGCGCCACCCGTCAGATAACTGCAGCCGAATGATAATAAGAAGGGCCAAAGAGGTAGAATGGAACCAACAAACAATTATTACTACGAGAAGATCAGATTAGCTTGTATCGATGTGCTACAAGCAGATAACCGGGCGGGTGCCCTTATGAACCTGCTAACTACGCTCCTCGCTAGCGCCTACGCCAAGAAGTTATATCTGTATCAACGCAAAAACGTTGCAACGAGGAGGACGATCAGAGTGAGGGAGTATTCAGTCTCTGATGTCTACCGGCAAGAGCTTCTCCCTCTGGTTGATGATTATGGTTTATTTATTCTGCTGCCTTTGCGTGGTTCAAGGCCCGCATTAGGCAGTCTGAGATCCAAGGAAGCTAGATATAGCTGAGAGATGTTATCAAGGTGCCTCCGATTGATTATTTATTATTTATACTACCACTGCGCGGATCCGCGTCCGCATTAGGCAGTCTGAGATCTAAGGAAGCTAGATATAACTGAGAGATGTTATCAAGGCGCCTCTCCTGTCCCAGTGAGCAGAACCCTGGGAGCAGGACAGAGGAGGTCAGTAGTGATCTATGCATACTTCGTGAAGCAGCGCCAGCAGCAGTGACCGACAACTAGTCAGGATTCCCAGAACAGTGGTAAACAGGTTTGGCAACCTTCACCACTAAACCCTAAGAAGCCCCTCCCTCAATTGGAAAAAGTAAAGAAAAAGAGTGGACCCAAACACCAATATAGTGGAGCCGCCATTCAAGCTTGACTGCGAAAATTTTCTCCAACCCCCAAAAGGTGCCATACCCCGAGGGTTGTAGAAGGGAAGGTTGAGGGACTCCCAAAGGCATTCCTTGAGAGCTATTGAATCGCATCCCAACTCAAAAAGTAGTCCCACTGGGGATCGAACCCAGGACCTGTCCCGAGTCTTCACATCATGTAGGTGTGAAGGGACCGTCATACCACTAGACCATAGGACTTGTTGCTGATGTTGTTGTTGTTGTTGT